>JAIQCU010001251.1:0-24117 GCA_022114935.1 Leptestheria dahalacensis | reverse complement strand
GATAGATAGATAGACAGATAGAGATAGACATACAGAGACAGACAGGATGAGAGACAGCGCGACCGACATGTACAAGTACATGAGAATAGATTGTTAGATAAACGAATAGAAGACAGACAGATAGATGGATAGGTAGATATATGATAGGTAGGTAGAAAGATAGGTCACTAGGTACTCTTGGTAGAGCACGACTGTCAACTATTGTAATCACGTTCTATGTTCTACTATATAGGTTAATTTGTAAGAAAACTGTCCTGCCTAGTCCTAGTCACACTATGTTCTTCTATAACGGTGAATATAGTAATATGCACATATCATGTAAGTATAAACTTGTTAGTACCGTAAAAAGCAAAGCAGGAAAAGGCGAGAGTCGCTCAACGTGAATGTAGGATAAAACGTCCACCAGATGTCCTTCCCTTGCTGAAGTATAGCAGATTCTATAGAACATAAATTGACATTAAACTGAATAGATGTGAAGTGCTTGATAATGGGACTTTGGTACCTTCCTGCACCGAATAAACCGGAAGTTGCACCGCCAAAGGTTGACATGGCAACGGCTAGAGGTATTATGAAACTGACTGGTCCCAACGTTACGTTGCCAAAGTCCTGGAAACAAAACGACCCGTTAACAACATACACCTGTGATGCCAGCGAATGTCATTACAAAGAATCGGAGGTTTTCGTAAAAAAATAATCCGATGCAAGTCTACAATAAACTTCCGACAGAGCAAAGCGTGAGATTCCTAGACGTAAGATTCTTCTCGTAAGAATCAAGCAGTACGTTAATAACACTGAATATGTATATTTGTATCTTTTGAATACAAATATAGGACTGGTAGTTTAATTTCCTTGAATCCAAACCGGCTTCTCTGGGAATTATAAGTTTAATCAGCGTTTCAAGAATGACATTATAGGGTTGGTATTTGATTTATCTCGTATACAAACCACAGCAACTGCCGGGGAGGTAGTTATTATCAACGGTGACAGGACGGTCAGGTAGGCAATATTAACAGCCAGGTAGCAGAGGGTCACCAGTGGAATGCCTATAATAATGGCACGTGGCAGGTTGACGTAAGGGTTTTTCAATTCCTCCGTGACCAAGTTCAAGTTGTTCCTGCAAAAACAATGTCCGGCGATATAGTCATTAGTAATTAACGCGTAGCTGTAAGATTTTCACTCTGCCTAGAAGCCGTACTGGGTAATCGTATAATATTTTAATTAACCTTTACAATTCCTTATTGCAACTATCCGCTATGTATAAAAAATAAGTCCGTTTACCATCCGTCGAAGGACCAAAGCCCACCGTAAAACGCGGTAGCAATTTCACCGTAAGAAGTAGTCGAGCCTTGGAATCCCAGAGAGAGGTACTCAGTATGGCCTTGATGAACGAAAACAAGAGAAAAACAGGTGGCTACAGTAAACGGTTCCACGCCAAACTTGATGGCAGTTTACCTGTAAACATTTTGTAGACACCGCATCCCACGATGATGGCTATGGCCACCAGTTTGGTCACCGTGAAGGTGTTTTGCACTTTGAGCGCCCACTTGACGCTGTAGCAGTTCAGGTAAGTTATCATGCCTGTGCGAGGAAAGATCAAGCACGTTCTAAACCAGAGATAAAACTGTTGCGATTTTTGGTATTTCTGGCACAACGTAATTTATGACGCCACCGCTAGATGGCGTTAAACAACAGCTGACTTGAACGTCTACGTGCAATGGATATCAGAATCATTGAGATTGGCTTCTTACAAATGCAAAGGGCCCCCGTCAGTTTGACAGCCAGATGGAATTGGTCATCACTGAGGCACAGTCCAAAGGTGGTGAGCAGCGGGCTGACGGCATATTGGGCAAAACTAAGGCACACAATGGCCGAGCTGGCAGGTCGTAAGAGGATCACCGAAATCCACGAAAACAGAAAGGCTGGCAACGGACCCCAGAACGGGTGCAGGTCACCAAAGCCGTCGAGGAAATACGAATACTCACCACCAGATTTGGGAATTAGAGTACCTAGCTCAGCATAGGTCAGGGAACCTATAGTGAATAACCAACATATAGAAATGTTCCAAATGGCTGTTCTTTTGAAATAAACAGTCAGTGCAAGATATACCCAGGATGGAGAGTAGACCGCAAGCGGCCCATATGACAAGACTCAGTCCAACAGATCCAGACCGCTTCAGAACATCTCCCGATGAAACAAATATTCCCGAACCTATTGAAACAGATACAGTCGTTCGTTTCGCCAAAACCAGCTTTAGGTGTATCCTATGTAAAATAGTATTTTCGTGCAACGTCAAGAGGGAGTACTGGCTAGGGAGTGAGAATATCCGCCTTTAGGCGGTCGCAGTAACGCGCCATGCATTCAGACTTGTTTTTGACAAATCAACAACGAGCTCTAGTCCAGCTATCCAATAGATTAAGTGATTTTCAAGTTAGGCAACCCCGCTGCATGGACCTTGCACGCTGAATTGAATACATCAGTTTGGTGTATATTCATTCCTTAGAAAAAAGTGGACGTGAAAGTAGCAAACAGGTTTACAGGTTTCGTAACAACCTTGACCACAGGTGAATTTGAAAGATACTTGAAACAAAGGAAAGGGTTCTTACCTATCATGTTTCCTACAATCAAGGCAACACCGCTGAGTAGTCCGACTGTCCTCTTAAGTTGAAGTCCTTCATTTCCCGTTTCCAGAGCCAATTTAGATTCGGTAAAGCTTTCTGCTGGCCTACGGTCCTGGCTTCTATCTGCACCAGAAAATGTAAGGGGTTGAAATAAGGGACAGGAAGCTAGGATGACTGAAAAATTAGCTGAACAACAAAAGCACCTACCGGTGGAGGTATCATCTTCTTGTGTGAAAGCTGGATTAATCATAACGTATCACATATAGGAGATGATGCTTTTAGCAGTTTGTTGTAAGGTGGGCTCACCCACGGACGTGTAAGAGCCGACTGAAGTTCGGGGTTTTGCTGGGTTTACCGTTACAAAGGTGACTGCGCTGCGAGGAGCATTTTTCTGTAACCCCTGAGGCGAAAACACACAGCTCCCGACCCCCTCGTCCTTTTCTTCCAGTGCGTGTTTTGTTTTTGATGTCGAGTATCACTGTTGGGCCATTGTTTGCAAATCATAGTTTTAATTCAACAAGCTTTTTTTCCCAGCCAGGAATCTCTCCGATGTTGTGATTTTTCACAGTGCCCTCTAGTGCCAGATCTGATAAACATTTCGTTTACCGGTTTTTCAGATATGAGAAAAGACACATGTATTTATGTCAACAAACAATGAATACTCTAGATATATCCAGTGCGGTAAAGAAAGGGGTGAAATTTGAGTATATTAAGCGCAACATCAATGACTCTTGATTAATATGAAGAAAAAAAAACAGGGCGAAAAGCTAACGCGTTTGAATATTCAGGTTTCAGACTAGGCACACACTTGACGTTTTCTTCCGTATACATACATTACAAGAGGAGATCCTTGACTTGTTCACGGTTGAGGATTAGCTCTGTGTTCGGGATTCCACATGAAAGGGAACGGGTAGGGAGCAACCAGAGGGAAACGCGGAGAAAATACCGAATACGGGTGAAACTGAGGCAAAGTGAAATGGTTGGTGAGGATTGGATATTGCGCAGGAGGACTGGCCCCTGACTGGCTTGTGAGATTCTCGCCGACCAGTCGCGCGATGGAGAAGCTCAGTGGCGACTTCGCAGCAGCCATTTCTGACGTTGGCGTTGAAGTCTTGGGCACCGGTGACTCCTCGTCGGAAACGCATGAAGACACGCACGAATTGGCGCTGCTCGGCCGAGATTTCTTGCCGCTCTCTGTCAAAGTACGTCGTTGACATTCAGATAAGATTATACATTATCTGATGGTGATGATATAGCTACCTGCATTAGTCTGATCTGCCTGGCGTTTCTTCACGCGCAGCTGACCGTTCTCGCGAAATCCTTTAGCGAAAGGGTTGTTGTCGATCTTCAGCTGAGTGATCCGTTCGTTCTGTAGAGGGAAACGATAACCAACGTTGAAATCTTTGGACGAATGTTAAAGAAAAGAACTTTGAAATCGCATACCGCATAGGCCGTAACTGCTATGAAGCTGGCCACCGGGAAGGAAAAAGTAGCCACGTTGGAAGGTATGGTCCACGGCATGGCCATGTAGTCGTTGGCTGCAATCACGTGGATCTGGGGGACGTACTTGTGCATTGAAGTCAACACCAACTGCAAAAGAGTTACGCAGGACGCTCTTTAGTAATTCTACGCGTATAGAGAGCCACGTAGCGGCAGAAATCCTAAACTCGTTCTCCATCTTGTGACTTGCTCACGAGGTCTTTAAGATATACATATTAGTCCTCATAGACGCCTTCTTATTTTTATCAATGAGCAGTTAAAGACAATTGCTTTATACGTTGAAAACACCCGTCGTTTAATAAACGGGTAGCATATTATCAGAACCCAACCGACCCCAGAACGTCACTTGTCTATCTGTCTGTCTATCTATGTATCTGTCTATCTATCTATGTCTATATCATTATCTATCTATCTCTCTGTCTATCTATGTATCTGTCTATCTATCTATGTCTATATCATTATCTATCTATCTCTCTATCTATCAATCTATCCATCTATCTGTTTGTCTGCCTATCTATCAAACTATTGTAATGTATGCTATCTGTGTGCCTATGCCAGTTGGGTTCTGGGGCCGGTTGGGGTCTGATAATATGCAAACGGGTAGGAATACTGCAGCTAACTCAAGAGTACTGAATAACAGCTATATGCTGCAGTGCTTACGTGTCCCTGTTGATCCAGTGTGTTGTTAGTCAGTTTGGCTTTTTGGAAGGAGACTTCGTGTCGCATCCACTGCGCACCCGTGGCTGGAGAATCCGGGTGGACATACATCCTAGACGGCCACTGCGGTTCTGCTTTACCCGATCTCACCCACGTGCTATTGTAGCGGAAACGACAGTCGTCCGCTAGTGCCAGATCCAAGATGACGTAATACTTGGTTTCCGGATCCAGGCCAGAGATGGAAAATCTTAACGTAGGGAACATGCGTCTGTTCAGCGAAGAGAAAATTAAGTTCAGATCAAACTGTATGTGGGATTCTGAGAAAAAATAAGTTACCTTCCAAGTTTGGTAATGATCATCTCGGTACCAATTTGGTAAAACTTCTCCCACAGTTCTTCATTCTCCAGTTTGACTTTGATTCTAGAGTTTCGAGTCGAGTCGTTTCTCACGTGACCTGGTAGAACCATTCCAGCAGTGCCGCCCAGGACAGAAGGCACGCACAATCCGTACGAGGACAACGAGTACTCTACCAATTACACGAAGTTTCGTTTAATATATGTAGATAGAGAAATTTCTATAGTATGGCAACCTGTTGGTAACATCCTTCGTAAATCACTAGGCAATGGCTGCCGCTGGTTGGTTGACATTCCCGGGATCGGGTAAGAAGCAGGACTCGATTTGTTTCCCTCACTGTTGTTTAACATGTTGTGTTGTCTTTCTACGACCGCACTTTTCTGCGTGCTGCCCTAGTGAGCGCTCACTGACAACTGCAAATGTCTTAACCATTGGCCTTCGAAACCATTTCAAGACTCAACGCGGGTGGTCGTGTCTAAACGACGCCAATAGGGAGCCAGTAGCACCGGGGGCTCGACCAATCGGCAGCGGCTTCTCCACGAGACGCATGTCAACCGTTTTTGAAGGAGAATTATTGTAATGTTGCCGTCACTTTTCAGCAGACGCATTAATTTCGTGTAATCTCTCCTTCAGCCTAGCATCATTGAAGGGCCCCTTGTCGCTAGACGAGATTGCTTGGCATTTTTTGCTTTGGCTGTCTAATAGAATCCATGATGCACTGCTGCAAGTTTCAGCTATACGCAGGATTTACACTCCCAACTTAGGGATATCAAAGTGACCCGACTTGGAGTCGACTTTTGAGTCGACTCGACTCGGTTCTTTACGTTAGACTAGACGTATCGACTCAAGTCGGCCTAATTGACTCGACTCGGCTCGACGTTGGCCTGCATATGATCGACTTCGACTCGATTCAACTTGAATGCCAGGGGCCGTCGACTCGACTCGGGCCCTAGTCGAGTCGAGTCGAGTCGACTCGTTGGCATCATTAAGCCCGAGCTAATGCGTCAAAAATGAAATAGGATTACATGTATTGTCGACATTTGCTCTAACGCCTAGTTTCTTAACACCCCTTTAGCTTGTAAATTACTTGTTTGTTTTTCTCGTTGGCAGAATAAGACTCTTTCCGTATCCGAGGTCCGTTTCGCCTCAGACATTACAGTCTTTAAATTATGGCAGGGAGCTTTGACTTGAAGATCAATTGTGTGATTGAGAAATTTATGGACAAGAGGAGCGATGAATTATGTTTGGTATTTTTACTGGAACCAGTGGAGTCAATAGAGACGGGGAGAGCGGGTTTGGGGTTATTGGAGCCGGTGATAGGAACGCGCGAATCGCCTTGCAAATAAACGCGGCGCCACGGCTGCAAATGTCTCTGGCGGCGCGGCAATATCAGCGGCACCAGACCTTGACCTCTGACCTATGCTTCGGGTCAAGGCCATGCCAAATAAAACTCAAATAAGAGTTGCTTTCGTACGGTCGTGAATTAGCTCTAGGGAGCTTGGTGTTTATCTTATATCTATATAATATGTAGGATAGATAGATAGAAAGATAAATAGATAGGCAGATAGGTAGATAGATAGATAGATAGGCAGATAGGTAGAGAGAGAGAGACAGATAGATAGATAGATAGATAGAAAAGATAATGTCATTATTAGTTATACAGATAGATAGATACACTTGCAATTTAAGATTCTTCTGCCTGTGAATCTCTTAAGAATCCCGTTATAGAACCTGTGGCTTTAAGAGGATCAAAAAAGGCTGGCATGACCCCCACTTGCAAAAAGAGATCAGAATCAAGTGCACGTGGACCATAGAACCAGTAAATTGATACCTGCACTTAATTCAATATTGGTTTTTCTTAAAAGGAGGGGGCGCCTCGTTGACTGTTGACCTTTGACCTGACTTTCTCCACTCGTTCTCTCCCTCCTTCCCCCTTTTACTTCGTTCCTTATGCTCCTCGGCATTCTGCTCTGTCTTGTTCCAGCCTTTGCAGAATCACGAAGTGTCTGACATAACGACGGTTATTAACATGATTAATGTAGTTTATTATAACTACTTTCTGACAACGTAATCAACGAGCCGTTAAGTCGTCTTACTTGATACAAAACACCGTTATAATAGGTTAAGATAAGTTTGAATCATTGATTCAACATTTGATCTAATCATTTATTAAATTAAGTTCCAAACCTTGAAATATCATCATAGCCTAGTAATATATAAAGTACTAGAAACAAAGACACACAAGATTCACAATAATTAAAGTTATCAAGGTTTGATCAAGAAAGTTGGGACGCATATTGGAGACTATGGATTTTTTTTGCTTTCCTTAAGTAACATACCCCGTTCGCAATAAAATGTTGTTTTGGTTACTGGCGTGTGTGGTCCGGCGGGGGAGATATCGGATGTGTGCGGCGACACACTGGCATGATATCGCTGCTTCTTGTTTCTTCACACAAGCCCATCGATTAGCCATATGCACACATTGGACATGTCACATGCAAGTTGGGATTCCTTCTAGCCAGCTTTGCAGGATTCATTTCTGCCAGAATCGAGCGCAAAGTCGGAGAGTCTCTTTGGAAGGGAGAGTGAATCAACTGGCTGCTTGTTACACATACACATGCACAGAGAGAGAGAGAGAGAGAGAGAAGGACTCACTATATACAACATTTCTTACGGCTGTGACAACAAAATTCGATCCTTTGTGCACGCTGCATCTTGACGCAACACAAATATACACATCACTGGCGGTCGCCGTTAACCGAGACACCTGCTTCAGTCCCCCTGAAAACGACACTAAACCGACATGTTTTTGACAGATCGGTCAAAGAATGGGCCGAAGGTATAGGCCGTCAACAAACCAAACTAATTAATGACACAGTTATCACAATCAGCTGAAAAACTAACTAATATAGAAACTGATATATAAACATTAATATAACTTAACGTCCCTTTAAGCACATGCCACTGTAGTTTTACTACGGCGAAACTAATGACTCAAACTTGACGAAAATTTGGAATCAAATTAAGGTTTAGTTGATCTACACCTGCAGTTTTCCCCATAGCTATGCAGTACGTATCTTTGGAAGATTTCTACCAGAAACATTTCGCATTCCGTATCCTCTTTTAACGATCTAGACTGTGCAATAGAGGAGATATCGTTTCAGTGGTCCAGATTAAAGGTCAACCTGGCTGACCGTGGTTCCACGAAAAGATCAAGGTCACGCATTATTTGCCAACATGGGTGGGTGGCTTTGCATTTGTACACTGAGTACAATCTTATTTGACTTGCCTTCCACCCCTTTCTCTTTGCTACTGTTCTCTGATAAGGGAGACAACTGTGGACTGACAGCAACGTTGCTACTTGCAAACTTACATTGAAGTAAAACACTTGTCTAAGCAGCCCCTCTTATCTTTCGCACTCGTCACGTCGTGCTTACGACCTATGCTAATACCCCGACCCTTGAAAAAACTGGATGATTTCAACACGACTTTAAGACGGTTCAGTCATAGGGTCGCAGTAACCAGTAGGGGGCATTGCCTGTGGTCAAACAGAAATGGAATAAACTGAATTTACAAAGTCAGATGGACAGACAGACAGATAGACAGATAGATAGATAGACGGAAGGATTGATTAGATAGATAGATAGATATATCTAGACTAGATATAGATGGATGGATAGATATATAGATGGATGGATAGATATATAGATAGATAGATAGATAAATCGATTGATAGACCGAAAGATCGACAGATAGATGACAGGATCGATAGATCGATGGATTGGTAGATCGATAAATAGATAGATAGATATATCGATTGATAGACCGACAGATCGATAGATAGATAACAGGATCGATAGATAGATAACAGGATCGATAGATCGATGGATTGATAGATCGATAAATAGATAGATAGATAGACATCCAAGTAGATTAAGTACGTACACGTATAGGTTGGCTGGTAGACATACAGTTAAGATACAAATCAAGTGGCAGTTAGGTAATACGGACCCTTGGTATAGCGCTCAAGGGTGGCCCGATAATCGCCGACTCGGCTTACACGGGCCACCAACACAAGTTGATTTTCAAACAAAGTGATGAACTCGTCCACCTGGTTCTTGCCTCCATAAACGACTCGACTGCTTTGGACACTAACAACTTTGGTGTCGGTTTCAAAGAGTCTTTTTTTCTACTCCCACCCCGCCACGCACTAACAACAATCAAACGGCACAGGTGCGCACATACTCTCGCAGTCCATACAAATAACAGTAACATGAAAGTTTCCAATTTCAGAATCAATCCAAACGAACACTCGGTAAAATACTGCAGTTATACCATAAGATATGATCGGTACTCTTTAACAGTAATTGTTTTGATATCGTGTTCGTAACAATATGGCTATGAGAACTATATCGTTATAATATTGGCAGGGAAACGTATTCAAGAAAGTAATTTTTTTAACATTCGTATTTGATGTAATATAATATACATACAAGTCAGCATTTTTCAGATATTGCATTAGGAAAGTATGGTTAACAGTTACGTAATAAAATGTAAACAAACATATGCTTAATCGGAGTTCACGCTTCTTAAAGGTCCGATTTTGTTTCAAAAAGCGAGTCATAAATATCAACGGAAGTCTGATTGGTCCAGCAAAGTGGAGCGCTATTATGAAGAACTTAAGGTAATCAGTGTCAAAGTCAGTTGGATAGAAACAAGCCCATGGCGCTGATCTGGGGGTCGGTATAATGACTTGGGACTTGCGGCTTGGTTGCACATTGAGAGTGACCGCCATCTTGGCGCCACTGTCGGGCCCCTTGTTTTAGGAAAGGAACTGTCGCCATGGCACCCCTTACCCCGCTCACCAAAGTCGCCAATTTCACAAATAATAAACAGATACATGCTCGAGCCGAGTTATCATTTATCAAAGGCGTTTTCGGCTTGTCCCTTTTCCGTGTCGTCTGCTGCTGTTGCAAGGGCCCCAGCTGTTTGGAATGTCCATAACGCCTTGTCAAAGCAGAGGAGTCAGTAGTGCTAAGCAGGCGTTGACTATAAAATTAGACAGAAGTACAGGTCGCTCAAGGGATACAGACAGACTTCCTCTGGAGAATAGATAGTTATTTTGTTGAATAGTAATAGCCAAACCACCCGCACTGTCTTGTGAAAACGATTGGGTCCGGGCAGAGGTTTTCTGTGTACCGTTTGTTGTGAATTTTTGGGCTTTCTAGTTAGCAAGGGTTGGGACTGAAGGCTTTTGTAGTATAACGTCTAATCACTATAATTTGTTCAGACAACAGTGCCGACCCAGAGGCACGAGAGGGGTTCATTTCCCCAAAACTTTGAAAATAACATTCATTCCTCAAGTTTGCAAATGGGCGATTGCATTCTTCACGAGTCTCGTTTAAGCTCTGTCCTCTTTTTTCAGGGGGAGTTTCATGTTTAGTCTCCTTCCAGACATCGTAATTAACCTTTTGAAACGAGATATATCTATCTGTATAATGCTTAAATTGACTGTAATTTCAACTAGCATGTCGTCGTCTGCTATTTCAAAACCAGGCTCGCGACGTTGCCAGTTTGTTCAAAGACAGTCAAAAATTTACTTAGTTTAAAGTAACTAGTAGTTTATACACTAGTAAAGTTTCATTGAAATCGGGCGGTTAGTTTTTCCACAATAAAATTCTAAAGCTATAAAGATATATTCCCAAGAAAGTGGAATTGGAAACAATGGCTAGGGTATACTGAAAAGGAAAACTGAAAAACTGCTTCACGAAAGCTTGATCTCAAGTTTGCAATGAAGTATAGATTGACTGATCACGGGGCTGAAAGTCTGCCTCTTGTTATGTGAGTGTATTTCATGCAGAAGGGCTGAGGGTATCGAGGGTGGCAACTGGCCGGGATTTTCACAGTCGGAGCGTATATAGCCAAAGAGGGGGCAGATAAGAGTCCCGGTCAAAGTTAAGACCAACTTTTTGACTTTTCACTGGGGCTGTGCGGCTCTCGGGTTTCCTTGTATACAAGCGAAAACCTTCTAATGGCTCGGCTAAAGGATACGACCCCCAGAATAGGTGGCAACGGGTTAATGAGTTTGGCGCCGACTGGCTGCGGCTTCTGTTGACAAAAGATCAACAATTCCTCTCTGCCTTTCCTTTTCTCATCGTATCTTGTATACACAGAAAAGGCCATGGCCATCACAAGATTCCGACTAAAGCAGACGAATCTCATTTTGATAAGACTTCCAGGAGACTGAGATTAGAACTTACCGTACAGAAACGCGAAACCCAGTATGGAACCAACTGCTAATGTTTGCACACACTATGCTTTTATGATAGGATGTTTCACAATTTCACTGGTTCCTCGAAAGAGGACGTTCAAGCAACCAATGCTGGTGTTTACCCCAAAATTATGAGTTTTTCGACTTTAATTTATACAACTTCCAGTATCAGTTTAGCAGCAGAACTAGTCAAGTTGTACCGTAACTCTATCTAAATACTTATGTGGTGATATTTCGACCCTTCAACTATATGAATTTAACCGGTTTGGCTTTTAGTCATTTGTTTTCAGTTTTGACGAGTTGTGGAAACGCGCGCCGGGCTGATGTGCCGACGAGAAGCAATCGGAAATGCTACTGCACGCCAGATTAAGTTTCCTGAGAAAACTATCGTCAGTTTGTGCACCGAGTGGTCGTGGTTCTCTCTCCACCAGTCTCATATTTTGAAATCAGTTATTGCTATTTTGGACATGCGAAACTCCAAGGGTTAACAGTTTATCACCAATTCTGGTCGATTTGAGCAGCCTTTGTTTATCTCATTTAGGCTGTAAGCCGTTTATAGGTAAACCGTACTTAGAACGTTTATGTAACAACCCCGTATTGTTTTCCGATTGCATTTCCAGGTAGGAGAACTCTTGTTATTCAGTGCTTTACAATGATATAATCCGGTTTTATCTGTCAGTAAATCCCGCGTCTTTACTTTTGCCAGTAGTTTCATAACGTGCGACAACAAGGGTGTTTCTGATCCTTCCTGGAATTGTTACACCCTTTTGGGTTAACTCGAATCAGTTTTGCCTTATCTTTTCATCGAAAACTAGACCGAAGTTTTCTAAACAAGAGTGTAAGAAAACAAGTTCTAACGATGAGTCCTGTTAAAGTTGTATGTGTGTGTATCAGAGTGGGTCGGTTGAATAGGAGAGAGGATCTGGATTGTGTTGTTCAACTAGTCGGGGTGCTGCTGCTGCTGCTGCTGTTGCACTACAAAGTGACAACAGGGAAGCGACAACAAGTAATACAACACTGGACACATCTCCCGCTCAGATCTTGTTACCCAAAGGCAAATACGCACCAACTTTCGCGGCTTCTGCTTCTGCTAGGCCATATACAAACACACGACTGATTCACTCACATGCACTGTGTTCCATTTCACACCAGTCCATAGACATTCCTGACAATTTACTCATTCTTAATCTTTAAAGTAATCAACCTTGTTTTAACTAATTTACCTTATTAATAAAAGCCTTATTATTGGTTAAAAAAATGTGTAACCAGGATCTTACACTAAGATCTTATCCCTTATGGGAATTATTTTGACATCTTTTTCAAAACTGTTGTTCTTTATTTTGCTATTAATAGATTCTCAACTTCACGGAAACTGTATAGAACTTTCGTATTACAGCTGATGTTTTATGTTTTGTAATAATTCAGTTTGTTAACTGAAAAGCAAGTATATGAATAGCTCTACGTTATTTCAATCTATCTGTTTAAATGATATTTTTTAATAGTCGTTAGAATAGAACATTGATAATTGCTGGTTTTTCCTTCCAATCTCAAATAGTTTCTTTTATAGTCGCTAGATGGCGTTGCTTTATCGCATCTGGATTCTTGTGTAAGCCCTCGTCCATCAAGTTTCCGTGGTGTAGCGGTTATCACGTTCGCCTAACACGCGAAAGGTCCCCGGTTCGATCCCGGGCGGAAACATTTTCTTTTTCTTTTTTCCATAAAACCCTTTCAACATTATTAACTAATAACATGAACTATGTTTACATTTAAACGATTCGGTAAATTTATTTATTATACTGTGTTATTACGTCTAATGTTGGGAAACTTCGAGAGATTCGATATCGATATCGATATCAATACCAAGTTTGCCCAACAAAATGATAGATAAGGACAATTTAAGAAAAGTGCGTCAAGTACTTCTTCGTACGGTCATCGGTTGACCTTGGGAATCTTAACATTCCGCGGGTCTCTATCTAATCTAATCGAATTAATCGAGTCTAACCTAATTGAGTAATTGTGCCGTTTCTGCAGCGAAAATTGAGTTAAGCGATTTCATTAGTCAAGTTGAATGACGTTCATAATATTGGGAAACTACGGTTTTTTATAGACGCATAGACTTATCTTTTAGTCTTCTTTCTCCAGATATTTTACACGAATCTATCTCCTTCATTTAACCGTAATGAAATGTGCATACCGTTGAACTTGAAGATTTGATTGTGACGGGGAAAAAAATGTTTCCGCCCGGGATCGAACCGGGGACCTTTCGCGTGTTAGGCGAACGTGATAACCGCTACACCACGGAAACTTGATTGTCAAGGGAGAATCCTAACTTCAAATTAGAATGATGATATTGCAGTAAGAGGATTCTGTCTTCGTCCTATAGTACTGTACATACTTCCTATACAGAAACCTGTCCTAACTAGATATATTATTACTGGTAAAGACGAATAAAAAAGTCACTTAGCTCTTAAACTGTCACTTAAGAACGGCAACGTAATAGCTGAAACAATGGACTCGAAATCATTCTTAGTGTATGCAATCATCTGCTCAAAGATGTTCAACCAGCAATGTTTCGAAATAAAAATTTGCTTTGCAGGAAGATCCAAAACGAGAGCGTCATATCCCTACGAGTGTGACTTTGCATAGTAATATCCTAAACTCAAGATAACGTAATTAAGCTGAGGTAATGCAAATGCAACCGGGGGAGATACTGAAGCATTTTTGAGCTAGGGCTTCACAAGTTCTGTAAGGGTATCACAGTAACCAGTAGCATGCATAAGCTGCAAGCAGTTATAGTTTCAGCTTTTGAATGGCGTTTTAAAAACTGCAAATTATCTTGTAAGACACTTGTAACACGCGTGTGGGCCATTACTACGTCTACTAATTTACTAATGAACACTTGTAATGCCTACGCAATTGTCCACCCCATCTGAGATGCGTTGCTTGATCTATCTATCTATCTATCTATCTATATATCTATCTATCTATCTATCTATTTATCTATCTATCTACCCGGTCCCGTCAGATCCCGGAAGTCAAGCTACGTCGGGCCCGGTTAGTACTTGGATGGCTGACCGCCTGGGAACACCGGGTGCTGTTGCCGTTTTAACTTTTTTCATAGTGGAATCGTGGAATAGCGACATTATGGAAGTTAGTCTTTCTATTATCTAAAATTATACTTTAATTTAATTAATTTAATTAATTATGATTACTCGCCATTCAGAACCCTTTCTTTCGCTCTAGATTATACTGGCACAATCGATAGATTCAAACTCCGAGGATGGAAGATTTTATACGATTTTCAAGACATCACTCAACAGACAAAACCATTGTACCACAATAGTTACCCGCTCTTTAGCGACATAAACGATATTGCTTCAGTTGCTTTGTCTCAAAATGACCAGCGTTTAAGAAATTAGAAGTGCAACATTATCATCAAGTTTCCGTGGTGTAGCGGTTATCACGTTCGCCTCACACGCGAAAGGTCCCCGGTTCGATCCCGGGCGGAAACAGTTTTTTTCCTTTTTGCAAATCTCCTGTCCCATTACCACTATTGAATTGATTTAATAGAGTTGGATGGCAGTTGTTAAATATATGTATTCTTTAATCGGCTTCTTTCAGTATACTCAACGTGATGTTTTTCTATAAGCTTGGATTAACACAAATTACTTGTATTCGTTATTTATTGTGTGGTATTTTATGTTACTACTATATTATGTTATTGTCACCCACATGTTTTATTACTGTGTGTTTGCCAAGGATTTCTAGATTCTGGTTTCAGCAATCGATGCTTCCAGATTCAACAGAGGCAAAGTTGAATCATAGTTCCAAATATTGCCGCTAGGTGGCAAGATGTCTTCTATTGTTTTATTCAGTCATTTTCATGTGTCCAAATAAGTTTCCGTGGTGTAGCGGTTATCACGTTCGCCTAACACGCGAAAGGTCCCCGGTTCGATCCCGGGCGGAAACAATTTTTTTCCCTTCGGCTGTTGGCAAATAAATAGATTTATTCTTCGTTTTCTCTCGAAGAATTGTTACAAGTAACTGACCGGCAGTGTAGTGAAGTGTTATAAACCTGGAATGTTTCAAAGATTCATGCTGAAATGAATATACTCTTCCTCTGTTCTATCTTCAAGTTAGGATACAACCACACAAATAATCACTCCTTTTGGAAATCACTTCTCCGTAAGTGTGAATTGCAAATGTTCACTGAATTGCAGCAGCCAGGAAAGTTTGAAAAAAACTGTTCAGATGATGGCTTGCCTTATTGTCAACAAAGGAACATTTGGCAACGTTCTGACCCAATTTGTGCAAAGGTTTACTTGTATTGTTTCTATCTAAAAGATAAGTGGTGACCCACATGCATGTGTAATTAAAACAGTCCGGGTGAAATGAGTGTATTCGTTGGCTCTCCCTTCACCCTCCCATGTCGAGAGAAACGCTGGCCCCTTTCAAGCTGTTTGACCATAAATGGCGATGCTGTACTGGCGCAACCTGCAAGAGCTGAAGAACTTGACTTTTTCCATCCCAAAACCAGTCGGGTTTGCTAAAACCATGAAGACACAACACGCATGGATATCCTCGTCAGACGTTATTTTGCCGTTTTCTATACTTTCCTGGTAATTCTCCTGGTGCTGTTTATCTCGTACAGCACCAGGACGGTTCACCTGCAAGGCCGACATTTTGTTCAACCTGCGTCTCAGAGCCATCTTTACCCGTCCGACTGGACTCTAGTCGACTTGAACAGTTTTCATTTTCTGATCAACAATGATGTGTGCGACTCGAGAGACGTCTTTCTGTTGATTCTGGTGACTTCACATCCGGGAAATGCGCATCTCAGGCAAGCAGCACGTCGCAGTTTGCCTCAGGCTCTCTTGCGTCAATTCAAATTCCGCCGTGTTTTTCTTCTATCCCAGCGAAATTACCAGCTGCAGAATGGATACCACGACTTTAGTCAAAGCGAAATCGACGGGGAAAACGAGGCTTACGGTGACATCATCCAGGGGGATTTTGTCGAATCCTATCGCAACTTGACGTACAAGCATGTCATGGGACTCCAGTGGGCGGTCAGTTACTGTCCGCAAGCTAGATTCCTCTTAAAACTTGACGACGATTCGGCCATTGATGTCTTCCAGATCGCCAGCTTTCTGCGAGCAGTTAGAAAGCAGGATTCGGTCATTGTCGGAGCTGTAATGAGAGGTCCAGAGCTTAAAGTTCACCGCAATAATAGTAACAAGTGGAGTGTTTTAGACAGTGAATTTGAGGGTGAATACTACCCGCCATTTGTATCCGGCTGGGGTTACGCAACTACGGTATCGACAGCAGCGCACCTGGTGGCCAAAGCCCAAGGGATTCCTTATTTTTGGATTGACGATGTCTTCGTCACGGGGATTGTAGCCGAGAANGTCCGCAAGCTAGATTCCTCTTAAAACTTGACGACGATTCGGCCATTGATGTCTTCCAGATCGCCAGCTTTCTGCGAGCAGTTAGAAAGCAGGATTCGGTCATTGTCGGAGCTGTAATGAGAGATCCAGAGCTTAAAGTTCACCGCAATAATAGTAACAAGTGGAGTGTTTTAGACAGTGAATTTCAGGGTGAATACTACCCGCGATTTGTATCCGGCTGGGGTTACGCAACTACGGTATCGACAGCAGCGCACCTGGTGGCTAAAGCCCAAGGGATTCCTTATTTTTGGATTGACGATGTCTTCGTCACGGGGATTGTAGCCGAGGTGATCAACGTTACTTTCATTGACATCAGAGACAAGTTAACCGTCAGCACGGAAGATATCCAGTGCTGCTTGAGAAACAAGTTTGAGAGATCTTGGTGCAAGTTCTGGATTGGTCCCTCTATGGGAGATGGCGATTTACTGGTCAAATTCTGGAGCAAGTCTTTAAGCTGCCAGATGAATGGCTGCCTGAAGCAGAACTCTTCCGATTTCTGTGTGGTTGCAGATAATCCAAACCCATTACGAGCCAAGGGTTCGACTGTAAAAAGCGAAATCGTAGACTTGAACATTGGGTAAACCATTTACAATTTGTCGGTAAATGCATCTCCAGTACTTTCGCCAGCGCCCACCATCATTAGCCTTCAGCGCCCTCAAGCGGGCAATCTGCTGAACTACAAGGATATCCTCAAGTGCTAAACCAGGCGCTATACCGGCATTAAGTAGCTCGTTCCCGTGGAATTTTAACACAAAGTATCTCTGGTCTGCTTGGTTATATCTTGTATTCTTTGTAAAATAAACGGAGGTAAATATCGTCCAACAGTGGAAACGAAGATATATGAATACTGCTGATTTGTCAATGTTTTCATTCATAGGTTAGATCATACGAGTTTCGTACTTGATGAGTTTCATCCTCTGGAATGAAAGTAATTATCACTCAAAGTGCGCATAATAAGATCATTACCAAAAAGCTTAGCCGTTTGCAAAGGTGTTAACCCCATCTCGTTGGTAGCGGCGGGACTTGCGTTCCTCTCCAAAAGTATGCGCATTATGTGAGGGTTCCCCGTAGCGGCAGCGGTGAACAGAGGCGTGTTCTTCTTGGAGTCGACTGCATTGACGTCAGCGCCACTGTCGGTCAATAGCCGAACCATGAGAGGATCCTCTTCCATGGCGGCGTAGTGCAGCGGAGTTAAACCTTCCAGATCTTTGGACTGGATATCGGCATCCATGTGAAGCAGCATGGCTACCAGATCGTAGTAACCACCCCGAACTGCCAAGTGGAGTGGGGAAGCTCCGTATGCTCCAGGGGCCCGCAGATCCGCTCCATTCTGGAGTAGGTGGTAAGCCAGGTCAGGGTATCCGGCAATCAGAGCTGAATGCAGCGGTGTGTTATTGTAGCTGTTTCGCTGATTCAGATCGACTTTGGCCTCGGTGAGGAGTCTGACCACATCGAGCTGCCCTCTAGCGGCGGCCACGTGAAGTGCGGTGTTGTTAGCGCCGTTCCGGGCGTCCTTGTCGGCCCTCAATCGAAGCAGGGTTTCAACGGTCTGTGTTTTGCCGTTCTGGGCGGCCAGATGTAGCGCCGTGTTGTTGCCGTTACCCTTGGCGTTGACTCCGGCTCCCTTGTCGATGAGCAGCTTGCAGACGCGGAAATGCCCTCTGGCGGCGGCGTTGTGCAACGCGCTGTTGCCAAACATATCGCGGACCTCGAGGTCGGCACCGTTTTCAACGTACAGCCTAAAAATCAACAGCTACTTTAAAACTTCTTAGTAAAAACAGTTTATTGATATAATATAACTCATGGAAGAAATACTCTGGCAATTAACTTAAATAACAAGTAATCTAGTGACTCGACTTCTGAATCGACTCGGACTCGACTATTGAGTCGACTCAACTCTGTCTAACTGATGTCAGCTTTTACATTTCAATATCACAGACAAAAAACTATTTAGTAAAAACGTTTTCAGAGTAAGTAACTGCTTCTTTCTTAAAGTGAGAAGTTAAGTTTAACTTATACTACATCATCCACTAATTAAGATGATTACGGGAGTAAAAATAAGCGGATACAGCACAAACCTCACGAGTGGTAAACGGCCATAAACTGCCGCGTAGTGCAACGGGCTGGCCAGGAACTGGTTGCGGTATCTGAGACTCATTGGCCCCGCGCGATTCAGAAACACCCTGGCTAGGAGAAGATCACCCCAGATAGCAGCGACGTGCAGCGGATTGTTATGTAACTTGCCATCCGGCCCGTGCCCCAGAGTTGTTGTTTTATTGGTTTTGTCGTCTGTCCCCGTCCAAGTGGATTCATTCTTAGGTGAATTGGTTTCGATGGTAACGTTTTTACTCGGTGCTACGGGAAGGTTGGCGCGTTGTGTTACAGGCTCTGGTGCGAACGGATCGAAGAGCTCCGCATCTGCAAGTTCCGGTTTCATTAATCTTTGATACAGCTGATAATAACTTAACCTGCAATAGCGTTACTTTCAAATGTGGTAAACTGGTTTTTGGAAAAGTGAAAAGAATTCAAATAATCGTGTATAAGATGGTGGAAGAATACTGAACCTCCATACTACAAGACGGCGTCCATGTAACCTAAGTTAGGATAACGATGTAAATGTTTACGGAACTTGACTGTACAATTGCTATTCTTTTCACGAACAAACGCTATAAGACTTGTAAGTAATATCGATGTTACCGGTATTGGTTTCAACATCAGCACTGACAGATCCTAGTAGAAGGATTGCCACTGCTAGTACTTGAACGAATCTGGCCATTTCGACTCGCTTGCACGAAGATTCCCGTATAAGAATGAACGAGAACTCGGGCGGAAGCATTTTATACCCGAAAGATTCTATTCAAACTGGCGCATATGGTGCGAGGTTCCAACTCGGGATTTTCCGTGTCTTGTCAAGGACAGTTATGCAAATCAATAGGAGCCAAATTAGTACCTTCTCGGTACACCTCTCAATAGAATCTCTTGAAAGGTTTGAGTACTAATTACACGAGCTTTGTTAAGGATGGAGCCAATTAAGAAAAGGGCAGTTCCTGAACTGAATAGATCTGTCGAAATTCTGGTTGTGTTTCTTCCATTTGCTACACTTTGCAAGTTGTTCACGTAGAATCTTATTATAGACATATAGATGATTTAACATTATAGAAGAGTTTTAAGTTAAGCTAATTTAAGTAGTAGTAAGTAGTACTACTTCATTTACGAATTTGGACCTAGCTTTGGTTCTTAAGTTAATGACCATCGTAACAAGTTTCCGTGGTGTAGCGGTTATCACGTTCGCCTAACACGCGAAAGGTCCCCGGTTCGATCCCGGGCGGAAACATTTTTTTCATTGTTTTTTTTTTTCGCCTTGTAGTTTTGAAACTGACCTTTTTTTTCTAGGCATCTCTTACTTTCGTATGGTTCAGTGAATTTCAGTGTTCATATGTTTAGAGTATAACTCGATAGTCCATTAACATAGCTAGTATTTTCCACGGAAAGAAACAACTCAAAGATATTGTGTGATTGATAATGAATGACAATATCTCATATCGTACCGGTATCATAATACTGTCCTTGTATTGTTAGTTTCGTAACATTATCATAGCGCATTGTTAAAATATAACGAGTATTTCCAAAAGTACTATAACTCTTCGAGTTACTTCTTAAGTATTTCGCTGTTAACCTTGGTTTTGGGTTGCACTTGAAGGTTCAACTTGGAATTCGAAACGATTTTCGGTCCACCTGGCGCCATCTGTCGGTAGTCCCTCCAGAGTACGTTCGTGAACAAGCACTTGGTTCTCGTAATTCACCAATATGATTGTTTGCGACCTACAAAGAAGGCATCACACTAAATCTGCCATTTTGTTATGAAATTACAAGGGAATTACCTCGTCCCATACTTTGCCACAGGAATTTCTACAAAAACGGAACTGAGGCACTCGAGAACTGCGTTCGGTTTGCCGGATAATTGCTGCGAGATACCAATATCGGGCCAGTGTCTACAGTAAAGTAAGAGTAGCAAGTGTATAAGGTATCTTAGTTGAATTTTCAATTACTTACCTATCCCTGCAGCTTAAAAGTTGCACGAGTTCCTGCACTAAACGCTCCCTATCGCTCCAAGACGAAATGTCGGCCACAATCTGCGATAGCCTTTCCGCACCAAACGTGACTTTGTTCCAGGTTACGTCAGGCCGATTGTTCCCCATTCCGTGGGTTCCAGGAGGTATTACGTCGACCCTCGTAGGATGCTCCGTCTCCTTCACGTGACTTAGTACCGCACACTCGGGTACTTCGCTTTCGTTTCTAAACCAGCAGCAATGTCAATCAATGTATTAGGATAAACGTGCTGTTGCAGGTTACCCAATCTGAAAGGTGACGAGCTTGAAGGGCTGCGACTTGACACTGCATGACCCTTCAATGGCTCGAAAGATCTGCTCGCGTGACTGGTCGAGTTTGGAGACAAAGTCGACAACATGAAAGCCTCGTCCGGACGTCTCGTCCACCGCGTTCACCTCTTGATTTCTCCCGACATTCAGTAGTATGCCCACTCTTCCTTTCTTGTTAATGGCAAGCCAGGTGCCTCCTTCTTTCCCCGGCTGCAAATCAATACCTGTACAACAACGTGTATCGTATAGTTAAATGAACAAAAGTATCACGTAATACGCTGCGGTATACCTCCGTATACGTCGGGGTTCGCTGGCCACTGATGAACTGCTTTAGACGGACGAGTGTACACCTCATCTCGATTGCTAGCTATGATTAATTTAAAGCTGCCGGGAACAGGGTTCGGGTTTACATAGAAAAATAAAATGCACATTGTAATGGAACTTGAGATATGGCAGTTGACTTAGAATTTTTGGCAGTTGTAGGTAAAATAACAAGGAAATCGCAGGCCGTACGCCACTGTGACCAAGAGGCGAGGCAGATAACAGCTAGGATGTAGGAAGAGATAAAAGTGAAAGTAACTTTGGCGTTTGGGTTCGGGTGTTCACGCGCAGTTGTTTACATGTTTTCAGAAAAACCCAAATGCGTCGTTGCCAATTAATCGTAATTAGAAACACTATTATTTCATTTTAATTACTTTCTAACTTTCAAATCTATTTGGTCAAGATTCCATAGATTTGCGTCCATAGATTGCTTTTAAGTTTATGCATATCCATTAATGTTAAGTTGATAACTGTATACCTGAAAAACCGTACGAGAGACGTCTGAATTTTGCTCATAAATAACCACACTATGTGATTATTTTAACATTTAAGGCGCCGTACTTTGCGCATTAGATTTCGCATCGGTAAGATATGAATTGTACTTAAAAAAAATACCATACTGTAAGATTACATTACCTTTTTTAACCCAATATACCAACCATAGTTGTAATATATACTTTCAAAGTTAACCTCACAATTTACAAGGAAGCTGTAATGTTTAAGTTTGTTCTGGGTGTAGCCCCTTCAATTATGGAACACCCTCAAGGAAGTGTGGTTACTGCAAATTTTCGTGTTTTTTCCTTCACCGTGAGCTTCGCGCAAAACACCAAGGTTATGGTGCGACGCGGGGAAAAAGACAGTCGTTCTGGTCAACCTTCTTCGTCTATTCTTTTTCTAACAAATTACTCACGTGAAATGTAGTCTAAGCAATAGAATATACGCTTGCACTCCAGTAACATTCATTTAAAGTCAAACTAGTTCAACAACAAAGGATTACAGGCGAGAACAATCTAGTCAAAACTCACGGAGGTAACTAGTCATAGGGTTATCTCAATAATAGTTTAGTGCAGCTGTGTATCTACGGTAGGCAGGTGCTATTTTGCAAGCCGTAACTTGTATACTGTCCTGTTGCTTGTTGCATTTTCTTTTCAAGAACCAGTTTATGGGAGAAAGTCGCTGAGGTTTTCGTCTTTTTTCCGCTTCTGTCCGGGGCAATAGTTCCTTGCTTCCTGTAAACAATCAGCCTGATTAGATTCTAAAGCCCTTTCAACAACGATAGGAACCATGCTGTTTGAAGCTTTTCACTACTGTTTAAGCCGGACAAGAAAAGAGATACAGTGCGGGAATTTCTTTCAAAAAGTATGTATGTACAAATAACAACGCAGTGAGGACAGCGTCGAGTGAAAGTCAAGACCAGTCGTTCTTTGAACTCTACTTAGCGTTCAGAATGAACACTGAACCTTTCAACTGACACAATTTACCGCAACCATAGTGATCAACAGGTTGACGAAAACTTGAAATTTCTTGTTATACTTCAAATTACCTTTAGAATCGAATGCCTTTTCGCTGCGAAGAATACCTATTGGCTGGTACTTGTGACGACTGCATGCCGTCATCATCATTCAGCACCAGTTCCTGGACCATTTGAATAAGTTCTCGTTCCTTTTTGTCATGAGGACGAAGATCACTTGAAGGATAGCCGCTGAATGTGCCGAACGGACGTGATTGATGTTGCTGCCGCGGAACTGGGTGAGGCATACCTCTGACGGTCATATTGCCCTCCTCGTAGAACCCGGAGCTGGTCATCACGGACATTCGTTCATAATTGTCGCCTGAGCCATGCCTGCTTTTTCTCATCGTCATCGCAGGTGGCGGTCGTCGAACGGTGCCCATGGCAAGCTGCTGATGTTCCATCGGGTACAGTTCATAAGAATTATATTCTGGTCCCAAGGCCGTTTGAGATGAGACGCGACGCATAGCAGCAGGCGCTGGTGGCAGGGGACCCATAGGATAAACTAGAGGAGCAGCGGCTGCTTGGCCCGGGAGTATTCCAGGTTGAACAACGGTGTAAGGGCCTGGAAGTACTGTTGCCAATTCTTTAGATTTCTTGCTACGAGCGCTGAATGTCCCAAATTTCAGTCCTAATTTTGTTTTGGACTTGCCAGTGGGTACAGGAATCAAATAGGCCGGCTGACCTGCTGCTAGCGGGGCCCCCATGCTGGAGTGGAAGGGCTGCTGCATTTGTGGGATTCCTGCTGGAAGCATAACAGAGGGAGGTCGGGAGCTAGACGCAATGCTAAACACACTAGCTGCTCTCCTTATAGGAAGTGGAGGAGCATCTTCCTGGCGGCTGTTCTTCTTCTTCCGCTGTTTCAACGTTAGAAATTTCCACGTGCTACTCTCCTTAGGAGCCGGGGTTGGAGCCGGCGTGGTTACAACTACCGGCACCCTCATGGCCGAATGTATCGAACGTATAGTTCCGACTGCACTAGGGTCGTATATGGAGTAGGCATACGGTGGCGGAGGAATCGCAGAAGCAGACGCCGGTGTTCCCATACTGTTCGTTACGAATC
>JAIQCU010001250.1:0-23774 GCA_022114935.1 Leptestheria dahalacensis | reverse complement strand
GGTCATAGCTCGTCTTCGATCATCTGTAGAGAATGCTGTTCAAAAATCCCAACTGGAGCGCTAATGTATTAAGCAATTTGGATGAAAATTAGACGGAATAGCAACATTCCTGTACTCTGTATACTCAGTCTATGTTTCTCGCTTAAATGGATTGGTAACTTCCCGTGCACTATACTGTAAAGGTGCAGTGTTATTTCCAAATGCCACTGTGTATTCCAATACGTTTTTCTTTCCCCAAATTACAAGTGAAATTTCCCATGTCGGACTAGTGACATTTAAAAAGCAAGAGCACTTCACCCTTGGAATGAATTCACCTCCATTAAACCGTCTACTAATCTATATTTACGACAACGACATAATATGGGTCTTGATTAAAAACAAAAAAAAAAGACATTGCTCTACTCGTTCAGCAAGGCTTTCATGTCGGCGAAAGCTTGGAATAGTTGCTTGGAAAAAAGCGTTGAATTCGTCTGCTTGGATGAGTGCTTCGAAGAGATATGAAAGAACATGGTGTGATCCGTCGGAATCATGTAGGATACACCGTAACCATCATCAGAGACCGGTCCGAAACCACCGCCAGGGCTTATCTAATTAAGAATAAGGAGGGAAAAAAGATTAATCAAAACGTGTTTCATAAACCCATCTTCAACTGTCCCCTTTCAATACCTTATCCATGAATATGGGTTGGCTCACATCAGGAACAGTCGTCTGCTGCTGCTGAGGCTGCTGAGATGTCGACAGAGTCCAGGTTCGGGATAGCACAGACTCCAAGAAGGGACTTTCCTACAAATTCAAAAGGTTATATTAACAAGTTTTGTTTTGTTCGATCATGTCGCCGAGTTAGTCTACATCAATTGGGTAACTTAGTTAAGCGGTTGATTATGACTGAAGGAGAAGAGCTTAACTAGGGCTTCCAATGTCACCAAGATATCTTACATAGCCAAGTCCTTTGCAGCAAACGTAGAGCGCAAACAAGTGACGATCGATCCCTTTGCCGCTCATCGAGTCACGGTAGAGGCTCTGGTGATGACTGCAGGCAGCGCGCAGCAGCCGGAACTTTTCTTCCGCCGTTTGCTTGGGGTCTTCCATAGCCCTAGATAGAAAATCAATTAAGAAAATGAATTGCCCGTCAAATGTTTGGTATCCGGATAAAGAACCTTAGTAAATGAATGAATAATTAACATTAACTTTAATATCATTATCAAGTCTCAGCTCCACTTAACTAGGTTGAACTAAATTACCAAATCTCATTTATTTTCTCAATAATCACATTATTTTCATACATTATTTTTCAGTTAATTTAATTAACTTAATTTTCAGTTGATAGCTCGACGTCCGGTGGTAATTAGAATCTGAGTTTAAAATAGCAAGATTATCTGGTGATACCGTCACGTACAAGACAAACTCTTTGGCTTGATTGGTACACGATCGAACCGTCTCGGTGCGTCCGTTCAAGTACAGTCGGGCCATGGTAGCTTCATACGTCTGCACAAACCGTCCCGATTCTCGATAGTAGGCCAGCTGCAGTGCCATTTGCACGAAAGCGTCCGGAGACACGCGGAATTTCTTAATGAGTCCTTTCCCCCAGGCCGAATGCTCCACCACAGCGAGGTCCAAGTCAGCGTTGTTCTATTTCAGTCAATGGAGTTAACTTTAACTGATATTACAAAAGGATACAAATTAACTATAAAAATCTCATTTCAAATTTAGAGAAAAAAGGGAACCTTTTCGGCTAATTCAGCTGCTCGGGATATTTTGACGCTCAAATCGCCCTCTTGCACGTTCCACAGCAGCCTGGCCGGCTGTTTGTAGCGTCCTTGGTGGAAATTGGCAGGAAGCGGCATGCAGTGACCGTCATCAGTGTACAATCTCTCCAGAATCCTATGTTAAATACATTTCACTTAACTATAAACGTTCATTAGCATTAATTAGAGTTAATTTCAAAATGAACAATTTACATAATCACAGATAAGTGGACATAAACTATGAATGGTTAGCCATAGTGCTACGCAATATACGGTATTATATAACATTATCTTACACCAGTATTTTTCTATGGCAATCATTTAACTTAACAGATATGAGAAAAATCGATACTCTCTAGTCATTGTGTATTCCCAGGCATGGGCTACAGCAGGTGCATCAGCCAGAGAATGCTCCACATTGACTCCGCACTGGCCGTCGGCAAAGAGGACCACGTTGATGCTCTTGTCGAACCAGAGGGAGCGGCCATCGCCGTGCAGCAGCCACTTGCCCCTCTCGGAGAAACTGGAAGGACTGGCCTCGGTCAGAACCATCTATCGGTTTTTCAAACGTTACACTCAACCATTAGCAACTTGTCAAGTAGCAAAAACAAGGGTTTATTACTAATGATGGGATTACGATTAGGTTAAAAGATAGGCTAATCAAATTTAATTCCATTAATTGTCACATTTCAATTATAGATTGGATTAGACGGAATTAAGATACTGTTAATGATGGCGATGAGGATTAAATGAGGATTACAACAAAATTGGCGCTTTCCAGGAAATCGAGGCTCTCCCTGTTGACCCCCATTGCGAAACAGTCCCTTCGTATCTTGGCCCATTCCGGACGAGGCAGCGTGGTTAACGCGGCCAGGGAACGTTCCTCCTCGCCGATGCAGTCTACCCAAGGAGGAAAGAAAACAAAGTCAATATATCTTGAAGTGTGACGATTGATGGAAAATATAATTCTATAACCAAAACGACAGCAATTAAAGATGATTGAAAATTTTAACGACAACTAAATTTAAGTTAAAAATTGAATATCATAATCATGAAGAGAAAATTAATTATCGCAGAATTTAATTCCATCTATCTGTCTATCTGTCTATCTATCTATTATACCATCAAACAATATAGGTCAAATTCAACAGTAAGTAGGCCTTTTCTTGCATGTAATAAATATAATAAATTAAAAAATTTTAATACACAAACTATAATTAATTATTTCATGTATAATTAAAATGGATAACAATTACCAAATACTAGTAAAAATTACATTGGCATAATTATGCAATTTTTAAATAATATGAATAATAATTAATAGTTATATAATTAATAATGAACTGAATAAATATTAAGACATACATCAGATGTGCATACACTAATATAATACGAAAGGCAACCTCGCAGCTGCTTGGCGTCCTGAACAATCCACTCCATCTGGGCTTCCAGGGCCATGGGTGCCAGAATCTGGTTCTTGTGGTCAACTATTTCAATGACGTAGTAAATACCGTACGCCTGTACAACGATATGACGAGAAACGGCAGTATCAGCGTGCAGCAGGTAGTCGACATCATCGCACGGAATCCTAAGGGCGCAAAAACACGCAATGAATCAAGGAACAAGGCTAATGGGAAAGTTGAGTTGGCTCATAACTTGCATTGCTAAAATATTAGAAGATCAATTAAAACGTAACAGATTTGAATAAAATCCAAGTACAATTTAATGACAGTATAAAATATAAATACAGGCAATTAGATAAATAAAACAAATGTGTCATTGTTATGCAAATAATCATAGCTAATTTTGCGACGAAACGGATTTCATGGGCATGAACTGAAAGCTGTATTTGGAAGAAACCTGGTGGTGGAGAATATTTTCTCGTACTGCGCCATACAAATGGGTATTGTGTTGCGCAGCAACAGCGGGGGAAGCTCTTCCCTGTCAACCATGCGTTTGAATAACAGCATGGAGTAGGCTACACAAGCAGCGCGGCTCGTCACTCGATTGGTTGGTTTCCAGTGACCCTGGCTGAGCACGTAGTAGTTGGAATTGATCGGCAGCGAGGACCTCGACATCAAGTAAACGTACTTCTCCCTAAAACATGGATTACTAATGTACTGAGCGAAAAATAGGGGCAAAAAAAAGAAATCAAAGTTTAAAAAAATTAAGAGTGTATCACCCGAAATATTTAAAAAATAATAATAATTAAAGAACAAAAAAATAAAAAAATTAACGGATAATTAAAAACTGAATACAAAATTTGAATAACAAGTTAAAGTAAGCAAAATCAATTAAACACAGTACTCATACACGACACATTACATACGCGATTGAAAAGAGCGTCAAATGTCAAGTCGACTCGTACGCGATACGTGGGTAACGCGATCGAGTTCGAGCGCGATTGAAAAGAGCGTCAAAAGTTGAGTCGACTCATAGACGACACATGGGTACGCGGTTGAGTCGTCGTGAGTCGTTGACTCATGATGACGTCATGGATGGTCATGGCAAGTCAGTGTGCGGCCAGACTAGCCCGGACTTGTCTGGCTCCCATGTAAAAAGATAGGGTTTTAGGCTTTCTATAGAAATAGATGGGGGAAAAAGTGGGGAGCAACAACCCCCCCCCCTTTAAAAAAAAACAACAGACAAACTAACAAACATGAAATGGAAAAGAAGTGAACAACATGTCTCCGTGCTTTTAAGCGATGGGGAGAAATTAGGTGTACAGATACTTACCACCAGTCGGATACATAATTCGGAGCCCACCAGCTTTTCAGTACGAGTATTCTCTGCAGCTTGGGACCCAAGTTTTTCTGGAAATCGTGAGAATCTTTACGCAGCTTCTCCAGCTCTTCCTTTGTGCACAGAGGTTCCAGACTCTTCAGCAGCTTCTCTGTTAACCCACAAAGAAAAACACTGAAGGAGCGAAACACAAATACCGCTGTAAAGTTTAATTACTTTTAAGATATCATTTTCATTCCCACATTTATTTTCGACTCGTTTAATGTAATTAATATACAAATGCATTATATTATTATTTCATATTACATAGATGGTAAAATATATACACATGATGTATAGCATGAATTTATGATAATTAGAATAAAAGATAATTGACATAAAATCCTGACTTAGGATGCATCCTGATCGCGAGTTAACGTACCCAACGTTGAGCTTAATGAAGGTACCGGCATTCTTGGCAGCGATCTCTGGCAGCTGTATAACGAAGGTTGGTATCCCGACACCAATTTGACGAGTAAACCCCATAAAATGGTTTTCCTTGAAGTCGACCGCGGGTTTTCATCTTTAACACGCGTTTTTTTAAAATGAAAATCACAAATAACCAGAACGTCAAATTACCGAATATCAATGAAATTCTGCGTTATATTATTAAAATACACGAGTACCCACAAATTCGTAAATAAACAAGTTAAAAAAAGGAACACGAAGGCATTGTTATAACTAAGACTTACAAAGCCATCCTCGATAAGATAGGAGAATCCTCAGCAGAAACTGGCGGACTTTCATTAGAATTAGGAAGAAGCCAAAGCCGAAGAGGACAGATATTAGTAGAGCCCTCAACCAATGTGGCACCCAGCTGGGCAGGTTGAAATACCACGACCAACTCCACAGTCGAGATATCAGTTGGAAGTTGTGTTCCTGCGACTCGGGGTACATCAGCATGACACCAAAGATCAGGGTTACGGCAGTCGTTAAGTTGCTTGTAGACGTTGGCCACGTTCCGTTCCTCACGGAATTCCTAACGTTTGCAATCAACTGTTTTAGACGACAAGGGGGAGTGAAAATGTGAGGATCGAGGAGTACCTTGTCCGATAGTATGTTTTCACACTAGCTTTTGTAAAAGCTGCGACAAAGTCCTTCGACGTGCTGCGGCCTTCCTCGAGGGTGGGCGGCACCCGTAGCGTCTGCACCGCGGCTCTCGCTTCAGCCATTCCCGCGACAGACAGTCGAGTTCCTTAGCTGATTTGAGAATGGTTCAAGCTGTCGTATGGGTTTGTGGGTACAGCTGCAAATAAGACTTGATAAATAAAAACCACAGAGTCAGCACAGTGTAAAGGTTCTGTTTACAGAGAAAACACGGGTGTGCAACCAAACGGTGCATTGTTGTTTACAACAGGAATAATAAACAAAAATGCCAGTGCACAGGTTAAAAAAAGAATAATAATCAGATTGCAAAGGTCAATCATGGAACTGACCTTTGCTCCCCTCGCAAACGGTAGCACGTACAAGAATGTACTGATAAACAACGGGCTGTCAATGAAATGCAAGAAAAACTATAAAAAAATTAATAATAACGTAGAACGTAAGATATGGCAATCATTATGAAGTTCATACTGTTATGAAACGCTATTTCATTTATCATTAATGTAACAAACTTTAAAATGTGTGTACACTTTTGACTGAGATGGACGACGTGACAGGAAGCACAGCCAGTCTTTCTCGCCTAATTGGTTTATTTTATTTATTTATCTATTTTCAACCTAAACAGAAGGAACGGCTGACATTGCATATTCATACGTAACTAGCTCCGTGGAAAAAGTTGCTAGCGTAGCATGTTAGCACGCGGGTCGCTTGATTGGTTGGTTCAGTTGTCGGTAAACCAAAACAGTTAGCAGAGTCATCCAGCGGCTGTAGAACGAACCAGAGTTTATTGATTTCCTTCAAAGTGATGTTTTCTACAACTTGCACGTCATATTTTTATGAAAATATTATAATTACAATGTATTAAAGTCACTGTTTTAAGAAGTTAATTAAACTGTTTTGACATTCGCCATTGTATTTTTTCTAAAGGTTAATAAACATAATTACGTAGTTGTCATTTCATCCTGACATTCATCACTCTTACAAAAATTTGTAAAAACGGTAGGTGACTTTCTTATTGGTTGATTTCTAATTTAAAATTGAATTTACGATAAAACAAATAGTTAATTAATCCTTATATTTTAATGAAATATTTCACAAAAGTATTTCGACTTATTCCAAGTACATTAAGATTACTTAGAACTTTATACACGAAATACACACACAAAATTGTTACAACAAAACAACAAAACATGCTATTTAAATGGACTCTTTCCTTTTAGAAGCATCCCTGTTACCGCCCCCTCACCAGTATTTCTACCTCTGAAGGTTATCGTGTTCTTTATGTGAATTTGTGAATGTCAATAAGATTTTCATCTAATCATGCAAACAGCAAGTTAGCATTTATTAATTTCCAGGATTTATTAGAAAATAGAAATACGAGAAGGGTTTAGACAAAAATGTGAAACAAAAAACTACCGAGAGCGGCGGGCGAGGGGATAATCGTAACATCAGGTGGAAGCACTGCTTTCAGAAACATTAAAAACGTTCACAAGATCACAACGTCAAAACAAGGAACTCGAGGGTTATTGGCTAATAAACAAATCGAGTAATCAAGCACCCAAGTTTTATGGACAAGCTTATATTACATGCGAGATTTTAATTTGGATTTGAAGCTGCAGCGTGCTCCAGCTAAGCCCTGAGTTGTCGGGCTTTACACTCACGTAAGATTAATTTGAACGCATAAAAACCCTTTCACATTAACTGTACTTGGCGGTCTCCGAGGAAGCCTTTTTCCCTGGCCCTGCCGGCAGAATAACTTTGGCGTTCAAGCGAAAGTCTCGTAATGTAGTTTAGTTTAGTTTAGCAAAGTTTTCAAATTGTATTCCAAGTGTCTTGTATAAAATTATGGTCTGCCAGATTAGACGAGTTTGGGATTCGGCAACTGACTCGACTGGACTCGTACATTGGCAAGTTTACTACTTTGATCTCAGATCTGAGTCGGCTTGTCGACTCCAAGTTGGCCTAATTGACTCAACTCGACTTGAGCAAGTCGACTCCTGATTGGCTCGTGAGCGTTCAAACGTCCACGCAGAGTCAACCTTAAGGGTTCACACCGTAAAAAATGACAATTTCAAGCTCATCCGTAACCACGATATCATTTACAACCTGGTACTAGTATTATTAGTTTTGTACAAGCCAAACTTTACGAAGGCTACGTTCTCGAACAACTTTGTAGAACTTTCGTCCATACAAGACCAGCTAGAAGTAGGATGGTCAAAAGCCAAATAGCAATACGTCACACGTCAAAAAATGATAAATGTATAACTTGAAACAGTAAAGATTTGGAATATTTTTTTTCTAACGCAGCTTTTACAGGTCGAACAACCGAGCAGTGTGATCGGAGGAGACAGCCGAGATGGTTTCGACGATGGCATCCAATGACTGGGTCGTGTTCCAGCAAACCAACTTGCCAAACTTGTCGTTTCCCATCATGGAGGACATTCGGCGACAAGGAAAACTGTGCGATATTACAATCAAAGTACGAATTTTAACTGAAACTTCAGCCCCCCGGGTTACTATTATAAAAGTCTTTTCCCGCTGTTGTAGGTGGATGAGCTATCGTTGAGCGCCCACAGGATTGTTCTGGCTTCGACCATTCCCTATTTCCACGCCATGTTCACACACGACATGCTGGAAAGTAAGCAGAGAGACATCACCATCAAAGGCATCGATCCTGGGTACTTGTTAATTAATTTCAATGTGAAATATCAGTTTTGAAGGTTTTGTTGTTACGTGGTCTAGGGCAATGGAGACCCTTATACATTTCGCCTACAGCGGGAAGCTGACAATTTACCCGGCCAACGTTCATAGCTTGATGGCGGGAGCTTCGTACTTGCAGCTGGGAAAAGTCCGCGATGCTTGCGCTGAATATCTTAAAACCCGGTACAAATAGTCTAATTCATCTCTCAACTCATTTAATTAACTGTACTATTATCGTAAATTGTTTTTAAAAATTGGCTATTGTTATTAGTACTGTTAAGAAATGAGTTGCTATTCTAACTGAATAATGGGCTTTTTACATGTGCTGTTATTACAAGTCTTGTTTACGAATGAATTGGTAAAATGAATGGATGCATAGGCTGGAACCCTCGAATGTGCTGAGCACTCGCTCCTTTGCCGATACCCTGGGTTGTTCTTCGCTCGTAGAGGCTGCAGACGCGTATCTGGAGCGACATTTCGCCGAGATAGCCCAACAGGAAGAGTTCCTTTCGCTCAGTTTCACCGATATGCAGGATTTCTTGAGTCGGGATGGACTTCACGTTATCTCTGAAGAACAAGTATTTAGTATTTAATTAGTCTCATATAATTACACGCCTGGATAAAAAATGTATTTATGATTTGAAAAACAGGTTTTTGAAGCTGTCATGCGCTGGATAAAAAATGATAGCGATTCCCGCATAACGCACTTGCCTGTTCTCCTCACTAAAGTACGCATGCCCTTGCTAAGCCCCGCCTACTTAACCGACAAGGTAGCTACTGAAGAACTCATTCGGGGCTCTCACAAATGCAGGTAAAAAAATTATATAAAAAAGCTAACATTCAGTACGTAGTGAATATTGCTGTTCAAATTTCAGTAGTTGAAAGTCGATGTGAATAATCAGTTTCTGCATGTTTTAATTAGAGATCTACTGGACGAAGCCAAAGATTATCATCTACTGCCGGAACGCCGCCCTCTGCTGCAGAGTTTTCGGGTGCGCCCGCGACTTTGCACCGACGTGTTCGGCCTCCTCTACGCCGTCGGGGGTCTGACCAAAACAGGCGACTCGGTTAGCACTGTCGAGGTGTTCGACCCCATAGTGGGATCGTGGAGTGCAGCTGAGGCCATGTCGATGCTTCGCAGCAGAGTCGGAGTGACGGTCTTGCGGAGCCGCCTCTTCGCTATCGGCGGTTACAACGGCTCCGAGCGACTCAATACGGTCGAAGTTTACGATCCCCTGTCCCGGGTCTGGAGCAAGGTGTCCCCCATGCGATTCAAACGCAGTGCGGTGGGTGCTGCTGCGCTCGGGGAACGACTCTACGTGTGCGGAGGCTACGATGGAGTTACCTCGTTGAGTACAGTCGAATGCTACGACCCGGAAAAGGACCGCTGGACCACGGCCGAACCCATGCTGAAACACCGTAGCGCTGCCGGAGTGGCAGCTTTCGAGGGTTACATATACGCGCTGGGCGGGCACGATGGTCTTAGCATTTTCGATTCGGTGATTTACCCTTGCATTGTTCACTTATTCATTTTTACCTTCAATTCATTTATTTACTTACACTGACTGACCAAGTTTTGGAGCGACCAATCGGATAATTTTTAAGAAAAAGAATAATTTTTTTTTTTTATAATCTCTCCCTTCTGGAGTTACCTTAGCACCTTTCTAAAATGGCCGATTAGTTTTTTTTTCATATAATACTTCTGCAGAATTAAAGTATATTTGTAATTACCTTTAATATTCATTAGTTAATATGAGATGTTACCAAGTTTTCGTTCTTTAACCATCAATGAGAGGTTGAAACGCGCGCGTGATTTAACCTTCTGTTTTGGTTTGCAGGTGGAACGCTTCGACCCTGAGACGGGCAAATGGTGTCTGGCCACCCCGATGCTAACCAAGAGATGCCGGTTAGGGGTGGCCGTGCTGGGTGGTAAACTGTACGCGTGTGGCGGCTATGACGGATCGTCTTTTCTACGCTCTGTCGAAGTTTATGACCCGAAAACGAACAGGTAACTCAACATATATACATGAACGAATACATGAACGTATAATATAAAGTTGTGTAATGATTTATGAATATGTGGAATTAGGTATGTAAAACTGAGGGCATTTCTCTGTTGGCTTTTCTACTTGTTTCAAATTGTACAAATGATAATTGTTCTCCTTTCAAGGTGGAGTTTCGTAGCCTCGATGCACGTGACGCGAAGCCGAGTGGCCCTGGCAGCCAACGCAGGCAAACTGTGGGCAGTTGGAGGCTACGACGGTGAAGCCAACCTCAGCTCCGTCGAAGTTTACGACCCTAAACGCGATGAATGGGTCGTGGCAGCACCCATGTGCGCTCACGAAGGAGGGGTTGGGCTTGGAGTCATTCCCAGAAACTAGGAATATATTTAACTTTTTTTCAAATCACGGTTGTTTCATTCCAAATACTACGAATTCGTTTTACGCGCGCCATCTTTTAATCTTATTATTAGTTGTTGTTTTTTCTGTTTTCATCCTGCTGACTAGTCGAAATAAGCAGAGAAAGTCGTGTTGAATAGATATATATTGGCTTCACAGGTCAAATTCGACATCGTTTTCGTTATAAAAATCAATTGTAGCTTGTTGAGGCAGTGCCCAGTGACCTGCGGCCAGATCTACGATGGCCAATAGCCTGTACTTGACACCATTAGTCAAACGTTCCTCAATAATGGATTTCCTAATGGAGATGAGCAATTGTTCCATTCCGGAACCATCCAGTCCGTCCAATTCCTTCCCGTTAAGCCGCATCTGCAAAAAAAAGAAACAGTTTTTTAAATTACACTTCCGCAAATATCTAATAGGACCGTAAAATGAGTGAATGATTAGACACGTTGATTATGACCTCGAGATGAAGGAACTGATGAGACAAACCTGTTTGAAAAGGATTCGCGCCTCTGAGTGACCAATCGGGTAACCGATGAGAGTTTCCAAGTATTTCACAAGTGCTATTGCCAGAAGTTTGATGGGCTGTCCATTAGCCAGACGCATAGAATGGAAGATATTTCCGAGGAATTCAAGCCCGTTCAGAAAGGCTTCCACGCTGTGCTCTCTCGTCGACTCGCGGGCTGGACAAAGAATCGTACTACATGGTACTTAAATGAAACCAATGATTTCTGAACCTTCAAACTGCTCTTTTAGGCAATTCAGCAGCACATTTCTTAATTTGACTCCGTTGACTTCGAACGACGACACGTTGGTGAAGAACTGCACCGCGTTCTTTGCAAACCATGGGTTCTGAACGCTCTGCTTGTGAACTTTCTGGACAAGTTCCCTGTAACACGGTTGATTTTTGACATTAGTTTTCGATATATGATAAACATATTTGATATACTTTAAAGCCGCTTCATTTCTTATCATCTGATTGGCCAGTGCTGCTATCCTGTCGAGTTCCGCCGTGTTTGGTTTGTTGCAGTCGAGCTGCTTGATCGCGGTTAAAATGTCGTTTAAGTTTTCCGAGTCTGATGGGGTTGCGTTTTGGGTTACAGTTTTCGGTAGTCGCAGCTGAGTCTCGACGCCAGATGACAAGTCGTCCACACCACGGGGTCTCAACCCTCGACCCCTTCCAGTGGTAATAACCTGCTGACGGTCACCCATCTTCAAAATCTCTGTTAACAGAAGTTGACATCATCATGACTGAATCACAAAGTTTTAGCAACTGTTTATAAAGTTTTAAGGAAATACAGTGTGATAGTTGGAATAGGAATTAACATATTTTGAACCTGATTTAAGTTTAAATTAAGGACCTTAGCAAAATTAAAGCTATTGCTCATAGTGCTATGGCACTATGGTGATACGAAATTTATAGAAAGTCGTTTTTTAAAGCTTTACTTAACAATTTAGAAAACGTACCAAAACCAAAACACTCCTTTTTCGCCAGAAACTACACCCTTAGCAGCGCCACCGGCAGGTGGCGCGCATAGTTAATTGCGGTCATAGATCCATCTTCAGGACCCTAAACTCTATCCTAAAAGTTAATGCAGTACATCAATTATTAACTAAGGTATTAATCAAAAATCTAGATTAAAAAATCAATATTTAATGAATTTAATTAGTCAATCTTTGAATTGAAAATTTCTAACCGTTTTATTTTAATTATGTAATAAAAACGTCGCAATTTCTACGATTACGATAATGACATTCCAAAAAACTGCTTAGCCAACTAATGGTCGTATTTGAAACCCTGAGATTTAACATTTATCGATTGATCGATCTATTTATAGCCTTTCGAACGCACGAGTATTAAACCGTGCGCGTGCAGCGCCCGGGGCGACGCAGGTCCCTTTAAGCGGTTCTATCGCAAAAACATCTTTGCAGTCAGATAACTCTGTTTTTAAAAAATTGACATCAGTATTAACATTATCAAAATGTTATATCGCTAGGGTTGTGTCGTATCGATATAATTTTCTTTGTCGATATTTCAAATATCTATAATTCTATCGATACGACAAAACGATACGATGTATCGAGGCCAAAAAGCATTGTTGCATCGAAAGTTTGATATCAATATCGATATACGGGACAGCCAATGTTGTTTTACATTTGTGTTTGTGTTAATTGTGAAAGACATAGTGTGGTCAAGCGATTCACTCAAACGAGTCGACTTTTGAGTCGACTCGACTCGGTTTTTTATTTTGCCTTACATCACTCGACTCGACTCGTATGGTTTTGCAAGTCGAACTAAGTCGACCTGAAAATTTGACGACTCGAGCCGAAATCGAGTCGAGTCGAGTTGCTATGGTAAAAAGAGTGCAACCGAATATCGAATTGCAGCGGAGAATGACAGGAACCAGTTCGTGGTGACGCCGTTAGAGGCGCTGCTGTAGGGAGGTTCAAAACACTTGTGCGGCGGAAGTCATCTGTTTACTGACTGGCGCTTTCGCTGCTATTTGAGCACAGTATAAAGGTACCCAGTAGCGACAGTGGGAGGAGCCTGCCATAAGAGCTATCAGAAGCGAAATTAGCGCCGCGATAGCTGCTCTCGGAACTAAAATGGAAAGCTCTGCGCATGCGCCGCGGCTCTATTTGCGTTCTCTCCGTTCCGTTCCTCTTCGTACTAGTGTAGCAATAGCCTAAATTCGTATTTTGTAACTATCATCGGTGTTTTCAAAATGATTCTCTTAATTTTCAAATACAAGTCCAAAAATTCGTAAAGCACCAAGTAATCAGAATTTCAAAAAAAAAACTTTTATCGTTCTATCATATGTAAATGTAAATCTCGTCTTAGGTTATCTTCTACAGTGAATCGGCAATGTTTCGTCAACTCTTAATGCTTCTCATGATTATAAACAATTTATATATTTTGTAAGTAAAAACCCTATTATTCTCCGTCCTCTAAAAATGCTTTATAAGTTCCCAATGCACTATATCACTGATATATAGGATATATATGTAGAAGTTTGCTCGTAAATTTGAATATGCTAAGGCCCGTGCTAGGCCATAATCACTTTTACGTCTAACTTGCATAAGTGAACATCAGAATTACAGTCAACATTGTGAGTCACATATATATTGATCAATTTTTAAATTTCCAATCAGAACTCCCATTTGCTGATTCAAAAAGTCATCTCTATACCAGACAGTTTTCGTTTACATTTTCTTTTATTATACGACTGATAAACAAAAGGTTTGTCACTCAGTAATCTTTATACCCTGGAATGTATATGAAACAATTGGTTCATAGATTAACTTTAAATGTTGTAATATCAGTCACTATATATTTGTTACTGTTAACTATAACTTGAATATGGTATAGGTATTACCCGCGTTAACAGTTGCATGTTAATGCATAATTTGTTTACTGCTAGGACAATGAAAAGAGAAAAAGGAACAATTTATGACAAATTATATATTTTGAACGTTTTTCAGTTTTTGCTTTTTTCCGTCGTAAGTTTTCAGGTTCTGATTTTCAAATTTGAGGGTATAAAAAATTCGAGTACGCATTGCAACATTTTGTAATGATGGAAGAGGGAAGGAAGAACATGTGTTTGACAGAGGAATATTATTTACACGACTCAACAGAGTTTGCAAAACTTTTGGTTTGTGGCAGATTTTTAGGAATAAATTCGAAAATAAATTTTCGCACTCGTGTAGGTGGGCGACTAGTTCTGGACAAGGCTTGATTAACCCGCCGAACTCCTTTCGGTTATCGTAAGCCTTGTAATTGAAGTAGGCAATAGATTGTACTGACTCTCCTTCCCCTTCTGACGTTATCCAGGCACGGCACCTCTCACAGTCATGTTCTTCAAGTACTCTTTTGGCAACGTAGCCGACAAAGTATTCAAAAGAATACTGCTCTGCGCTCTCTAGCTCCGAACATGTGACTGCCAACGGAGGAGGCTCGAGATCGAATTCACTTACGGGTTGATGGCCCTCGGTATCCGCATCTCCCTGTGAGGGTTGAAGACCACTGGAATTCCGAGTGTCGTTGCTTATTGTTGCAAGTTCTCCGTCATCTCTTGCACAGTTTGCACCCAGACTACCATCATCTTCTATGAGCTTAACGCAAAGTAAACGTTTGAAGGAGTGGAAAAATCTGTGGGCAGTGGGATTGAGATTCCATCCTCCCAGTCGTCGCACTCGACCAAAGAAATTTTCCAAACAATCTTGGTTTAAGCGACGAGTGTGGATATGCGTAAAATTTAGCTTCTTGAGGTCATGAGCAAGTTCTAAAAGGGCATTAATCGAGTGAATCCATCCCTTAAAGCAACGTATCTTGTTAGTTACGTCGATGTTTTTTGTCTCGTCGATAATACGAACACCTTCAAGAAACTCCCTCAACCGGTATAGTTCTTTTACCAGGGGGTTTTGGTCCAGAGGGAGCCTAAGGTCGAAAGGTCTGCGGTAGGTTTTTTTTTCTAGGAAGGTACTGCTGTTAAAGATGTCGAAGAGGTTGTCAAAACTTTCGGCGAAAATGGCGGTTCCTAGAGACGAGTTCGGTAATAGGCCCTCGGTAACATGTATGCGCAAACCTACGCCAACAGAATGACTGAGGGTTTGCGTCGCAAGTCGTACTCTCATTTTCGCAAATGAGGACAGCTTACTCGGGGGGCGGGGGAACGTGCTGCGGAGTTAGACGTGGAGCTAACCGAAAGCGACGTTTCTTGTCCACTTGATGAAACGCCACAATGTCGTTCCAGGAAGCCCTGTGCTTACCAAATTTTATGGTGTATTTCTCCAGGTTATTCCGTACGCTTTTTACAAGGTGGGGTGGATCGTACATGTAAATATACTTCTTTCCATTGTAGTTGAAGTACGGCTTACGGAAAGTGGCACCTAGGCTAGAAGCCGCTTTCGATAAATTAGAGCCTTGGTCCGATACAATGACTCGAGTGTCGGCACCAGCTTCTTGCAACTTGTCGAGGCATTTTTTAAGAAGGGCAGTCACTGTATCACCAGCAAGCGAGTCGCTGACTAGCGCATAACCGAAAGGAAGTTTCCAGTTATCTTCCAAGGAACGTACCATGAAAACGATAGCTGATTCGGCTAGTTTAGAAGAACCTTCTTCTTCCCCTGTGTTTTCATAGCCAAAAATCATGTCTCGTGCTTTATCGTAGAATAGGTGTTTTTTTAAGCTCATTTCATCGACACATAGAGCGAGGACCTTCTTCCTAGGATCGTTACTTCGGGAAAGGAGCGACTGTAGGTGAAGAACAGCAACTTGGCTAAAGCCGCAATAGACGTCAGATGTCTGTAGCCAACGTTGCAGCTGCCGGACTGATGGCAAAGCAAAATTTTGAGCAAGTTTTTGATATGCCAGGGTGCTAGCCATAAATATTGTGAGAGCAAGCAGCTTGTCGTTCTCGCTATACTCTCGAGCAGCAGGAACACGCGGCAGATTTCTAACTTGGCTTTCGATAAAAGACAACACCACCTCGGGAAAATGTACCCCGTTATCTAGTAAAGTTTCTCGAAGCGACCGGTTAGCCAAATACTGGGATTTTGTCCTCTCAGCATCCAGTTCCTGTCGAAGAGTTTCGTTGTCCGCCTCTGCTGCGCGTAGCTTCGCGCGTGTTTGGCGCAGTTCCCTTCGAAGCCTTTGAATTCGATATTCCAGAGGTTCCTTCGATCGAGGTCTTCCGCGTTGTTGACTTGATCCAGGCGCGGTTGGCGGTTCGTTACGGTTGGCATCATTGTCTGAAATTATAACAAGCAAGAGAACACTAGGATAATCAGACGCCTATGTTGCTTTGCCTCAGACGGCAATAAGAAGAAAAAAAAACATATTCAAGAAAAAAAAATGGCACCAAACCTGTTTCTTCACAGCCTTCTGTTCCAGACTGGCCGGTGTTCGAAGCTAATTCTACAGACTGCTCGTCCTCAGGTGACTCGGTTGCGTGTTCTGTACCAGATTCACCCACTTGACCTGGAAGAAACCGTACTCTTCTGTTATGATGTACGAAAAAAAAAATGACGGGCTATAACAAAAGAAAAAGAAGCCGAGGAAAGGGAAGATGTTTCCCTTTATTTAGCTTGGTATTATATCTTTAGTATAACTGACTATGGCATTTTTATTTAGTATTATATATTATATTTATATATGTGTAGAAGTGCATTTGCTAGCTGGTCCAAGGATATATTACCAATAATTTCCGCTGAATCAATTAACGAGAACTAAATAAAGAAAAAGTGAGGATACACTAGGAATACTATGGGAAGAGACGTAATTAACTAATATTCAATACTGCATAGTATTACAAATATAACCTATTTTTGGTATATGTAAATTATGTATTGTGGAACACAAAAGCACCTGTTAAGGACGGTTCACAGGACGGGTCATTCGATATGATAGACGGAACAGCTTCTCCACTTAATCTGATGCGATCTGAAGAGGTGTACATGGCTGTCTCAAAATGTACACTACACAAGTACAGACGGCGCTTTCCAAGTTCCAAGGTATTGTGCAAAGGGATAAGGTCCTGACGGTTTACCCGCCGAGCCCATTCTAGAGATCTGAAACACAGAGGAGGTAAAAAGTACAAAATAATTTGCCTGGACCTAAGTACCTTATATGACGATTTATTTGTGCTATTTGATAGCCAGCTACTGTAATTTCTTACCTTGGTCCTAGGGGGAACTTATGAAACTTCACTGTGGTGTTGTTCAGTGCCGTGTTTTCGCAGCAGCTTGCTGCACACCTTACAATTGTCATTTTCGAGTCAACTTTACATTTGTTTCCAATTTCCCACGCCCTATAAGAAATTGGGGACTATCTGTGTATACACTGCTTTTCCAGGTCAGTTATTTGTCACAACAAGTGTTGGAATATAGGAATAACAAACGGCTGTACGGTTTTGTCTAACTTGAACGTTCCTAACTTTGTTAGTTAGAATGTTCGAAACCATTTCGTACGCGGCGCGGTGCGAGCTCTGGCGGCCATAAAAAGAAGTTTTACCCAACTTCTAAATAGCCAAACTAATCTACTATCGATATACCTGTATTCATGGTGTAAAACTTTCTGGTATGTGATAAAAAGCGTGTTTAATGATTTTAATGTAGTTTGTGCACACATCCTTAATTACATTCCATATTAATTTAATATCTTTGACTATTGGTTATCTTATGAATTTAAACTGAACAGTGCGTAACAAGTCTGAACCAATATTTCTGTTTTCACTTTATTCACATATACAGAGTACAGTACGTTAATTATTACTCGTACACATCATAGGGGTAATAAATACAAAAAAAAGGAGAAAAGTTATTGTGGAAAACTTGATCACTAAAATGAAAAAAGGAAAACGAAAAGAAAAAGAAAAGAAAAGAGAATAAGGGCTCTGCTGAAGATTGAGCGCATGCGCAGAGCTTTCCATTTTAGTTCCGAGAGCAGCTATCGCGGCGCTAATTTCGCTTCTGATAGCTCTTATGGCAGGCTCCTCCCACTGTCGCTACTGGGTACCTTTATTTGAGCGCCCCACAACGTAAAGAGGCGTCAAGAAGTCAGCTATTAAGAAAAGTTACTGTTAGGTAAAATCAAACTGACAGTTTGAGTAAACTCCAATAACCAATAAGTTAAAGTGTTGAGGAAGTAAAAATAATGACAATAGGCATGAACTGCCTGTATATGATGTTAACCTTTGATCAGACTTATCAATGCAACGACGTGACTAGATAATCACAATAGTCGACGGTTACATTAGTCCGGAGCCTGTTTGTGATAAGATTTATCTAAACATCTCTATTTTTTTTAAACAATAATATCTATGTTGCGACTAGTGTTGCAACACGCTAGTAATCTGCATATATACTCCCTCCCAGAGGACTCGTTCCCTCCATTCCACCCAGTGACTGTAACCAGTAAAGATGTGGCTGACGTTGGTCGTCGTTGGAGCCGTGACGTATTTTCTGACCAGCCGACTGTGGAATGTCCCGCGACGGCCGAAGCTGCTTCATTCTCCATACGCCAGACCAGGTAAAATTTGAATTGCTAGGCGTGTATAGCGTACTTCTTATACGATTCCATCCAGGACCCTGGCATGTACTGAAATTGATAACCGCCCGCCTCTGGCTGGTCTGGCGGTTAGTCCGCACTCCGAGGGTTCTCGACGTCTATAAGCCGACGGACATGGAGTATGACAAGACCGGTCTAACAGCCACTGAGATCGAAAAAACATGGGAAGCTGCGAAACCTTTGAACCATAGAGATGTACGCTCGAATCAATATTTCGTTCTGCATCTGTTTTCATCCATTATTCATTCGTATCTAGTCAGTGGACAGTATGGTTGTCTATGGGACCGACGGAGCGGGGACGTTCCTCACCGTGAAGATAGAGAGGCGGGTCAGTCGTCAAGCCGAGGTAGTTGTCATCTTGACGCTTCCTGACGGAACAACTTACCAGCTCCCAGGTTCGTTTTACAAAAACTTTACTGATGTTAACGAACTAAAACGGGAAGTTTATTCCGTGCTTCAAGATACTGTATTTTTAATCAAATTTATTATTATGTTAATTTAACTCATCGAAACCTTGCAGGAGCTCCTGATACACTGTGTACCAACACTGAGGGGAAACAGTCATTCCAGGGCGGTGGCTTGAAATTCGCCATGCTGGAAGCCATGCGCAAATGGAGAATCACCTTTAACGGTTTTGCCAAGAAAACTTTTAAAAACGAGGTAGTCAAATAACTTTATTAAGCGAAATAAAACTCCGCTAATCAGGTCTTAATATTTTTTTCGCCCTCTGAGGGTATAGGAGTCTGTGGTTCATCTAAAGGTGAACATGATATGGGCCGCTCTCCATCGTCCCTTTGAATTCAAGCGCGAATTCAGTCGCAACATGCTGGCCCAGGGAATGGCCCGCGAAATCTGGCGAGGACGCAGAAACTGGCGTCAAATGAGGTTTGTACTTGTGTATTTATGAAAGCGAACCAATGAACACGTCGACTTTTACACAGCTTACTTAACTGACATTAGGCAACTTTTAAGTAAATTAAAAATAACAATAAAACATTACAATCAACAACCGAGAAACACGCTGTTACACAGTTAACTTAACTGATATTAGGGAGTATTGAGTGATTCAATTAAGGGTACACTCGATACCTCGGCTGTTTGCTTGTTTAGTTGTTGTAAAACTTGATATTTATACTGATATTTAATCTTTATTTAGTGAGCCGCTTGTAGATGGCTTTGATCAGTGGGGCGTTTTTCACGGCACGTACCGCGAGGGCAATGACAACGAGACCGAAGTCTACTTGAGAGGCCTACGTCAACGAAGATGGGGACAGCCCAATCCTACCACGCTTCATAGGTTCTCTTTACCCCTCAATTAACGTTATTCAACTTGTTGGCAGTTTTATTATCAACTGTTATTAAGTCTCTGATTATATTTTATAACTTCGGAAGTTAATTAACATCAGTTTTCCCTTTGATTAACTTTGCTTGACCGGAACAAGTCAGTGCCTGATAAATCATTGGTTGATTAATTGATTGTTTGATTGATTGATTAATTTATTTATTTATTCGGTGTTTGAATAATTCTACTTTAAGTTTTGTAAACTGTATAGCGCTTAATTTATTGGTGTAAAGTATAAATGGTTTGGTAGGGTGGTTTGATTAACTAGTACAGTTATTAATTTTACTAGTTGAAATTATTAGCAAATAAAATTGTGACACGAAAGAAGGTAGCCATTTCCTAATTCTTAATTTGGATTAAAAAAATGATATAATACTAAAAACTAATACAAGTTCTCTGTTATTACGCAATATCATGCAGCGAACATTTATATAATATCCTTTTCGATGAATAACGTCAATATTGTAAATGTGGGCATCATGCGATTAACATTTAAGTAATATCTACTTATTGGATTTCATTAACGTTATTTGTTTTACTGTAGGAGAGTTGAATTAGTCGGTGTAAGCGAAGACGGCAACTTATTCTACATCAACGCTACCAGTGACTCTGCCCGTCTGACGCACGAAGTTTGGGGTCATTCGATGCACCCGAGCGGTGTCTACAACAAAATCAACGTTTGCGACTTTGATCTTGAACAGATGGGCGAATTTGGACCCATGCCTCGCTCCTTTTCGGTCCGTTTTGCCTCTAAGGGCCGTCAGTACCACGCCCTGGTCTATTCCAAACCGGAGAGCTTGACTACTTTCCAAGGAAGACCCTGGCATCACCAGACGACCCACTTCCACTGCCAGTTAGCACTTAACGGACAACAGGGACGGCTTTTCATGCTAGCGACCGATACTTTCAAAGGAGAGTGTCCCCTAGGGACCCAGCTGTCCGTTCCGTACCTGGGGACGCCATCCAGGGATGTGAAGAAGACCGAGGAAGAGAAGCTGGTTCTACTGTTTAGCGAGGAAGCCTGCGGGTTCGAGTCCCTAGTCGGTGGGAAAGGATCATCACTAGCACGCACATTCACCATGAAAGAGAATGGCATCGATTTTGAGGTTCCCAAGGGTTTCTGCGTAACGCTTAAGTCGTGGAAGAAGCAAACGGACAAGATGGAGACCTTACAGAAAGCCTTGAAAGAGATGGTAAACGTTGCTACGGGAATCACTGAAGGAAACTTGGAGGAACGGTGTACCGACGCGGCCAAGATCCTAGCCGGTACCCCGGTGGATAAGGACATCCAGGACCACGTACGCGAGGCTTTGGTCGAGCTTTTCGGAGAAGATTTCGAGCAAAGAAGGATCGCTGTTCGGTCATCAGCTATTGGAGAAGACGGCGAGGACCTGTCATCCGCTGGGCAGAATCTAACGGTCCTTGGTTGCAAGGGATTCGACGATATCATGGAGGGGATCCGCAAGTGCTGGGGCTCTTTACTGGAATTTCGGTCGGTAGAGTACCGTAGACAGCATGGACAGGAACTTATTCCAGGTAACTCAGGGTTAGTTGGTGATTACCAGTGACAAGTCTTAAAGGTTAACCAAATTCACTAGGAATGGGAGTCGTTATTCAGGAGATGGTAGACGCAGATCTTGCCGGCGTTGTCTTCACGGTGGATCCCGTTGGCGGTGATCCCGGCCGGGTTTGCATCACAGCCAACTTCGGTCTTGGCGAAAGCGTCGTTTCGGGTCAGACTGAACCGGACACTGTGATCCTGCAGCGCACCTGGGAGGATGGCCTGTCCGTTCTGGAGCGGACTGCTGGAAAGAAGGACGTTAAAATCGTCATGAAAGAGCTGGGAGTAGAGGAAGTCAAGCTAAGTCAGCAAGAGGCTGGAGAACTCTGTTTGAAGGATGACCTTTCCCTTAAGCTGGGTCGCATTGGGATCCTCTTGGAGAAATCGTTTGGAAACCCAAGAGATTTGGAGTTTGCCGTGGTAAACTAGCTGAACATTCCATCTGTTGTATTTTCGCACAAGAAAGCAGAATTTCTTATTGGATATTTCAGGTGAAGGATAAGGTGTATCTGCTTCAGTCGCGGCCGGTGACAACGCTGGACAGCTGGACGGATTACGAGATCCGTCACGAAAACGACACGCCAGTTTTGACGTCGCAGGAGTTTTTCACAACGGCCAATGTCAGTGAAGTCATGCCCGGATGTATATCGACCTTGTCACAGACGGTCTGCGGTAAAATGTTTGAACTGGGCATGCAGCGCGCCATGAAAGGGCGCTATGGAAACAAGTACGACTACAATCCCTGGTATCAGGTTCGTTGAACGTTTTTTCTGTGTGTGTGTAATACTCCTAAAGATGAATCGTTATACCGTATCTTGGAACACGTCAGTTTCGTACCTTCTTGTATCCGTATTTTGGAACAACGCTCTGTAGCCTGAGAATTAATTAAGGTACATAGGTAGCTAGCTAGATGGACCAGTAGATAGATAGATAGATAAGGTAGTAAATAGATTAGTAGTAAATAGGCAGATTGTAATAATTTAATATTTTTTGGTGAAGATTCTTCAGAGTTACTTAAATTTACTCTTTCTTAATCTTTGTTTAAAAAAAAAAACAGGGAAGATTTCTCGGTTACATCCAGAACCATTCTTTTATCAACATGATCGAGCTGATGCTCAGGGAGAACCAGCCGCAGTTAACCGACATGAACCGAGCCAATGACATAAGTTTCTTCGGCCACTTGGCTCTCACCCCCGAGATGCATCGCATAGGAGTCCAACGACACGGTCTTGTCGATTTCAGAGAGAAGCTCAAGGGAATCAAGGGCTTGGTTCTATTAACGCTTTTTGGCCAGAAACGGATTGACCAGGCTGAAAAGAAATTCCATGATTACAAAATCGACATAGAACAGTTCCGCGACTCCAAATCGCTGTTCAAGGTACAAACCAGAAATTGGTGTAATTTTACATATTAACATTTATTATGGGTAAAACTAGAAAACCGTTAGAAATTAAACTTTACCAGAAAGCGTTAAAGTTAACTGTACAGTGATTTTTAAATGAATGTGTGAAATTTGAATGCTCATGATATATAAACTTCTAGCACGTCTGCGGCTACATCTGCGACTTGACCGACATCGGCGATGCACATTCGATCGCCACCATATCGGGCAGCATCTGGCAGTCATTCTGCTTCCTGGCGCTGCTCAAAGGCAAAGATGACTGGACTGCCGACTTCAACACCCAGGTTACTCAGATCCTCTCTGCTATCAAGAACGTCGAATCGGCCAACGTGCCAGCCTCGCTTGAAGAGATAGCTGAAGCTATTCTCAAAACCGACTCCAAGGAAGGAAAAGAGTTTGTCTCGATGACACCCGAAGCTGCTGTCCAGTGGCTGCAGTCGGATTCCGGTAGCGCGGGCCTCCGTTACCGCGAGTTCCTCCGTCGACATGGGCACCGCGGCATGAAAGAGTTTGACATGTTTATCAAACCGTGGAGTCTCGATACCCAGGCCCTCGTTACTGTCCTGCAGGCCATGGTCAAGAGCAACCGGTAATTGCAACATTTCCTGGAATATCTCATTAGCAGTGATGTTAATTATAGTTGTCATCTGTACAATGATATTTAATTAT
>JAIQCU010001249.1:0-25677 GCA_022114935.1 Leptestheria dahalacensis | reverse complement strand
GAAATTGAAAATGTGACAAGACGGACCACCCCGAAAAAAGAATGTAAAACTTTATATTCTCTCCCTCGGGCTTTCTCTTATATAGATTGACAGATAACAATCCCTCCTATATTCACATAAATTGAGGAAAAGTAAGAATTCAACAAGAGGTAAGAGTATACGTTTTACAGCTGATTTTTACATCTTAAACTTACCTGATTAATTCTTATTGCTCCATAAACTTGGACTACAATCGAAGGTCACAAACAAGGTCAAATGGGGTCAAAGACTGGAACGCCCTGTCTATTTGTTAGGTCAACGTTTGACACTGCTAATTCAATACGTATATTTTCTGAAACTGTAATTATAGGTACATCAATAACATATACATATATTATATCAATATTATTTTATTTACCGAGCATAATATTAATTCTTAACATGTTGTAATAACCTAAGATCTTAATTACAACTGAATTATGTTATAGTGCTTTTAAGCTATAAGGTATATCGGTCTAACTGTCTATCTATGTATCTATCTATTTGTCTGTCTTTTTACCTATTTACCAATCTACCTACCTACTACTTATCATATCTATCTATCTATCTATCTATCTATCTATCTGTCTATCTGTCTATCTGTCTATCTATCTATCTATCTATCTATCGACTTGACCCCGCCATTTTACCCCAAGCAATCAGCTCTTACCCCCAGCAAGAACCGTCTATCAAGAACTATCGATCTATCTATCATTATCTATCTCGCTATGTATCTATCTATCTATAATCTATCTACCTATCTTGATGCCTATCTATCTGTATTTTTACCTATCTACCTACCTACTTATTAGATCTATCTATCATTTCTATCTATCTGTCTGTCTATCTATCTGTCTTTTTACCTTTCTACCTATCTACCTTGAATACTTATCATATCTATCTATCTATCTGTCTACCTATCTTGCTTTCAGCATACAGAACGCTTTAAAAGAGAGATCTGTGGGTTGGCAAATCTACCTACGAAAATCCCTCTTATAAAGCCTTGTAAACGTACATGTCCAAGCCCCGTATATACATACAAGTATAACACATGTGTGTGCGTACCCATCAACCAAGCTGGGCTATACCCAAACTTCGAGTGTATACCAGATAGACCAGGGACCGGGCGCGGCATACATACACTCACGTATCCACACACAGAACGGAAAGAGGATCCTTTTCATAGTGATCTGCTCTCTCTCTCATGTCCTCTCGTGGTCCTATTAAAGAGCAACAAGCGGATTTACTCTTTAGGCGTTTATACCAAATACACACAATTGCCGTTAATCCTCCCCACGATTTACATTTCAACCAGACCCCCTATGTGCAGTCTAAGAGCTTAAAAAAGGAGGTGGTTCTGATTGGTTGGAAATGGTGGATCTTTCTAACTTTAGATTTCTGTTTTGGAAAAACTAACCACCTGATTTTAATGAAATTTGACTAAGTGAGTGAAGAACTGCTAATTCTACTTTCGGTATTTTTTTGGTTGTCATATCTTGGAAAATGTGGGTGCCATAAGCGATCAACTTTACCCCAGCAAGAACCGTCTATCAAGAACTATCTATTCTATCTATCTATCTATCTATCTATCTGTCTGTCTGTCTGTCTGTCTGTATATCTATCCAACTACATACCTACCTATATATCCTTCTGCCTATCTATCTATCTATCTATCTATATATCTGTCTGTCTATCTATCTATCTATCTATTTATCTATCTATCTATCTATTTAACTGTCTATCTATCTAACTATCTATCTGTCTATCTATCTGTCTATCTATCTGCTCTGCAATAACGTAATAATGAATGCGCCGTTTATAACTTAATTCACAAAAGTTATAAGTAAGAAGATATATAGGCAGCTGCAAGTTGAGAAGTGCGAAGAAATTATCACCTGCTGGAAAATTGGGAATCATTAACACCTACAGGTGTTTGAAATAATTCAACGAGCCTAGAACACGCTAGTCGCGTAATTAGAGGCGGTGGATCACTTTTGACTGCAGTAGCATGTGTGACGTATAAGCAATTCAAGGTTAATTAAAATAGGTTATAATAATTACAATTCCAATATATATACATCGATCAAAATTTAACTGTGTTACTATTAAGATACACAGTTAGGCAGGTCATAACCGCCACCTCGCGGGAAGAAATATTCTGAAGAGAAAATCGTATAAACACTTTAATCACGTTACAATCAATATTGTCCAAGAGTAACACCTATCCTTATCCCATTCAGCAGGAAAATTTAATAAACTTCGACGGGTTTAAGAAGTCTGTTTAAAAAAAACTATAGCATCTCTGTAACGGCCATTAAATTTCAAACGTCGTCTTCTTTTATATGGCCGTACCTTGTTCATTTGAAAAAATAAACACTTCATAAAGAATTTGAAGGTATCATAACCTTCACGGAATACTATATAAGCCCATCGATTCTTGTAATAATTAATTACTTGTATTTTTTCCTAAAAGCACTTGGTATAAACCACTAGTGGCACGGAACCCACTATGGCCGTTCTCCATATAGTCTGACGCAAGTCACTAGTGACTCTTCTATAATAACCTTTTCTGATATGACATTTTAAATTCGTGCAACGTTGCCAGATTTATTTATCTACTTATTTATTTTAATTACGTATTTTTTTAAAAAAATGAAGCTGATATTCTTCTACACAGAAGATGCTGAACTTAGGTTTGGGCAGTAAAGTTGCTGAGCAGCTGATAATGGATCGTTGGCTTTTTCTTTTGTCCTTTGTTTCTCGGTGTCCGCAGACGAAATAGTTAAAAGGTATCGATTTGGAAGAGCTACCCCACGGTGTCTTATCGCGCTGGGCATCGCTTGCAAGAAGCTCTGCCAAACCGATTTCTTTTTGTTTCAGGGGGCCCGCCTGTCTTCACTCCATAACGGACACCCCCCGGCACCGCTCCAATCCTGTCCGCTATAACGGACAAACAAGGAGTGATGGTAGTCCGTTTCTAATACCTTGTTTTTTTTTCAAGTTACGTCCATGAATAACATATATCTGATTGAGTAACGGACAAAGCTTGTCCGCTATAACGGACAAGCTTTGTCCGTTTCCCAGAGGTGTTTCAATTTGCCTTAAGAAAAGCGTTGAAGCTTTCAAATCTACTGTACTGTGAATTTCTGCATAACGGACATCTTGTCAGCTATAACGGACACATTTCCCTCTATTCCTGTCCGTTAAGCAAAGCTGTTTCACGTTAACGGTAAATGGGTCCCTAACTAGCTGGATGTGTTATAACGGACTCCTTGCTGGCCTAACGGACATCTTGTCCGCATAACGAGCAGACGCATCCCAGTTAAAGAAGCCGTGTCCGTTTTCTCCCAACGGACATCCCATCATCGTTCATAAAACCGCTTTTGTCCGCCTCAAACGGACAGTCCGTTCTAAGCCACCGGAAACATATAAACTTGTCCGTTTGTATAGTTCCCATCTGTCCTTAAAGACTCGTAGCCATCAGTCACGTCCGTTGCGACATCACACACACGTGTCCGTTATACACGCTGATTTGCATAACGGACAGGTTGAACATATTTCAACGAAGGGTGGGTTGTAACGAGAAGGGGGAAAAAAAGGAGCTGAAAATGTCAACGGACAGACAATTTTAAAACGGACGAGAGGGGCTGGACTCGTTGGTTTAAAGTGTCCGTTGTTGTCCGGAGGGGGGTGATTTATACTAAGGTAGACGAAGTAGCGGGGCAGGTCAAAGGTCAAGCCAGCATGGTCGTTTAAGTGGAAAATTCCTCATCATTAGCGAACTGAGGGGGGAGAGTTTGTCAATGGCCATGATGGCTGCTGTCTGCAAACAGGGCGTTACCCAAGCCACCGGGGGGTTGGCTCAGAGTTCCAGACGAACAGGTTTCATCACTTAAAACAACTCCTCTCCATTTTTGAATTCACCCTCCTCTCAGATTCTAAAGTCGGGATTTTAAAGAAATTGTCAATCTTGTCCGATCAGATCCAATACCATCAGCAGGCGCCATTCTTCCGACAAACTAAACTGAATTTTTAATTATTAATTACTATTTTGATTATTATGTTATTGGTATTTAGTTAAAACTAAGTTCTAATTCACTCTAATCTAATTTTTTAATGGATTAGGTTATTTAATGTTATATCATGTAACCGTGACTAGGATTGTACGAGTATGAAACGGGAAAGACGGTTTGCGGTTGGAATGGGGAACAACATGGCCGCCCGCGGTGTTTCGTACATCGGTCGCCAGTTGGCGCTATAGTTTCGGTCTTCAAATACGAGAAGGTGTTGGTAACGTATAGCGTTGCTGTATTGGTTGAGTTTATAGTAGGCAGCGAAGTTGAGTTGTAAGTAAAAGTCGGATTTCTTTAAAAGGCTGAGAAGTCGAGTCGAATTCGGTATCGCTGGTATCTCTTTTGTAGAGACGAGAGAAGAAGCGCGGGAAAAACTGCGTGCAAAAGGAGGGATGCTGGGACTTATCTATCTATCTATCTATCTATCTATCTATCTATCTGTCTGCCTGCCTGTCTATCTATCCATGTATCTATCTGTCTAACTATCTATCTGCCTCGCTATCAACCCATCTAATCTACCTGTCTAACGAGCCATCTGCCGAACTATCCATCTGCCTATCTATCTATCTATCTATCTATCCATATATCTGTCTGTCTAACTATCCATCCGCCTATCAAACTATCTATCTGTCTGTCTGCCTGCCTCTCTATCTATCCATCTATCTATCTGTCTAACTATCCATCTGCCTATCTATCTATCTATCCATCTATCTATCTGTCTATCTATACGAGAGTGCGGAGCTGGTGGCAGGTGGGTGGGAAGGGAGGGAGGGAGGGAAGGAGGGAGAGATAGATAGAGAGGGCGGTTGGCAAAGCTTCCGGCGCCGAATAAATGATGAGGGTTTCGGATGGGTGACTCTGAAAGCGGAAGAGCCGAAAGCGCGCGCTGCGGCGCGGCGTGGCGCACGGCCGCACATAACAAGTAATCCGATTGCAACCCGAGGATCCGTCGCCCACTCGCAGCGGGATGCATCAACTAGGGTTCGCGACCTCAACTATGTTATTGGATTTTTTTAAAACCATATTTAAGAAATACAGAAGAGTGTTCTATGAACTAGTTCAGAATAACTCAAACCTATATGTGATCTGTCTTTCTCTTTATGAATCAAGCTATCTGTCTATTTGTATATCTATCTAACTATCTATCTACATACCTACCTATCCATCTGCCTATCTATCTATCTATGTAGCTATCCATCTTTCTATTTATGTATCTATCTATCCATCTATCTATGCGTCAGCCCATCTATGTATCTATCTATATACCTGTCTATCTATTTGTCTGTATATCTATCTAACTATCTATCTACATACCCACCTATCCATCTGCCTATCTATCTATCTATATATATATATCGATCTATCTTTTTATGTAGCTATTCAGCTTTATCTACCTATTTATATCCATCTTTCTATTTATATATCTGTCTATATATCTACCAATCTGTCTATCTGTCTGTCCATCTATCCGTCTATCTACCTATCTATCTATCTATCATGCACCTACCTTTAATTTTACTTATATTCTACACTTCAGTGTACATATCGTGAAATGCGACCGGTAATTCATCGTTTTAATTCAGAAGCTTCAAAAAAAATCTACACATCTATACACACACATAGTGCCTTCCTGCGCGTTTTGTTGATGTTTAATTACCAACAAGAATCTCCTTTTTTATCGCAGCCGTTGCGAACCCTTTGAAGCGCGCACGTTCTATCGCCCCCCTCTGCCGGCCCCTTCTTCATTTCCCCATTCTATTTTTCTATGTCACAAGTGCGCAATTGACAGACTTTATGATGTCGTCGTTTGGTAAACAAAGTCCACACAGCGCGCTTATTATATACACACCCTATATAACTCAACCCATCACATAAATTGTTAACCAAATTATATACATATACCTAACTATATTTATATATAATATGTAACATATACAAACTAAATTAACAAAGAGAGTATTATCTTGATAATAGAATAAGAAGATAAAGAATAAAGGGGGGGGGGAAACGGGAATAAAATAATGTATAGGAGGAGTGGAGTGGTTTTATTGCTGACGCGGCGTCTCGCTTCGTCGCATAAGCAAATCGTTAAACGTTTTCGAGACGTCGCCAGCGTCGACGGGCGTCTCTCAACGCCATAACGCTCATCGTAAATTCGCCAAGGACCCGACCGTTACCCCACCGTCAAACCTCTATACTTCTCCTGTTTTTTTTTTAATTTGATTTCGGTAAACGAACACTTTTTATTTCCGATTTCTTGATTCATATTTGAAGAAAGTGAATTTCTGGTTACATTTCCTATTTTTTTATTTTGTCTTGTTTTATTAGATAGATAGATAGATAGATAGATAGATAGATAGATAGATAGATAGATAGATAGATAGATAGATAGATAGATAGATAGATAGATAGATAGATAGATAGATAGATAGATAGATAGACCGACAGACAGACAGACAGACAGACAGAGAGGGAAAGATAGAGATTTAAACAGACGGATAGACAGCCAGTCTGATACATGGATAGATAGATAGATAAATAGATAGGTTGACAGAGAAAGAGATAGAGAGATTTAAATAAACAGATAGATAGATAGATAGATAGATAGACACATGATAGACACATAGATCGATAGATAGACAGATTGACAGTTATAGGTAGATTTACATATAGTGTTCCAGTGAAAAATCGATCTCCAATTGAGCCAGTCACTTAAGTATCGATTTAAGAGACTCGTCATAAGTATCGATGATTAATGCCACGCTCTCTTGTAAACCTCGTGGCTTTCCGCCATAGATATAAATGTAATTATTACTTCGTGTGTATACGCCGGCATTGCGAGAGGAAACGAATGGTGTTGTCAGAAAAATCGGCGGGGGATTGCGGACGAGCCTCTCGCATTGTGTGGCCTTCTCTCTCTCTCTCTCTCTTTTTTAGTTTCGATTATTTATTTTTTGTTGAAATTTCCTTTTGAATTTACTTTCATATTTAATTTATATTTCAATTTGAATTAAGAGTAAATTGTTCTGTGTTCAAATGAATAGCAATTAGATTATATTGAATTTTTTTGGCAATTTTTTTTTTGTCCTCTCGCTCTCCTATTATTTGGATAAATTCCCTGTGGACATATTTCAGCTAAAACGGCGGTGGGTCTTGGCTGGTAGCCTGAGGTGAAAGCAGAGGTCATCAATTGTTCGCCCGGTTCCAAAGTATCGGGCAATTGTCATCGTTCACGTTGTTATTACAAACCAATGGCACTCGCTCCCTCCCTACGGTTTGGCAAGGCAAACACAGGGGAGATCCCACCATTCTTTTCCCTTTGTTATCCCACGAAACAAACCATCGATTAGCAACTCAATCACCGGTCAGGGGCTGTCTTAATCGATACTTAATGAATACGTCTTCATAGGGGCAAGAAGTGTGTAATGGATGGCTCGAGAACATAAGATCCATTGAACTGGGAATTACAAATAACACAGACAGAATAATGCTGGAGAATATAATCGATAGTCGATCAAATAATCGATAGTAAATTTTATACGATAATCGATACTTAATGAAGTGGTATTCAGACGGCATCAAGATGTGTGATTGGATTTACAAATAATAGATTAACGATGCTATCGATCGATAGTTAATTAGTAATCGATACTTTGAGAACAAGTCCTTCTGACTAGTTAATCGATAGTAGATTTTATCTTATAATCGATACTTAAAGAGAAGCTCAGCTGTAAAGGGCAGATGAACAGTTTACATTATCGATAATTACCTATATCGATAGTTAGTCACGCAACCAGGTTCTATACAGCACCATATATCGATATCTATCGGACCAAGAACGTTCAAATCGATACTTAGTGTGGTCTCTCATATCAATGTTTGAGATATTTACACGAGTAGGGTTTTGTATCACATGTTAACAACCTTAATGATCGACTACGTATGAATATCGATATATCGATTAGTTATATCAGATATCATTATCGATATATTCTTACGATGGGAAATCTCATCAAGGCTGATATATCAATAGCACCATTATATCGATCCGGTTCTTGTATTAAGACAAAGTTGATAGAGATTTTGAGTGAAATTAGTGATAATTTTTAAGATGGAATTTTTGATTGAAACTTGGGGTATATGGTTGAATGACTGGAGGGGGTCGAGGTCCATAATGGCGGCGTATCTTATTAACATAAAGAGAACCGGCCCTCTGGTTGTTTTGGCATTGTCTTCGATGATAGACGATAACTTCATCAGAGGTATTCGGTACGTTGCCAACCCTGCTGACTGCTTGTACACAGGACCAATCAAGTTGGCCAGTCAATCGACGACTCTATATGTGAAAAGCCTATGTGTTTGTCTATCTGTCTACCTATCGGATTGTTTGTCTATCTATTTATATGTCTATCTATCCATCCACGATATATTTATCTATCTAACTATCTATCTATCTATCTATCTAGCTATCTATTATCTTGTCTATCTATCTATCTCTGTGTCTGTCTGTCTATCTGTCTATGTTTCTATCTATCCTTCTGTCTATCTGTTTATCTATCTACCTATCTATCATTTTGTTGGCCTATCCATCTATCCATCTATCTAATTATGTATAACTGCCTACCTATCTATTCATCTATCTGTCTATCTATCTCTCAGTCTGTATCTCTGTCTGTCGGTCCATCTGTCTATGTTTCTATCTATCCATCCATGTTACCTATCAATCTTTGGATCTGTCTATCTATCTATTTTATCTTTCTACCAATCTATCTATCTATCTATCTGTCTGTCTGTCAGTCTGTCTATCTATCAATCGCTATGTGGATGGGTGTATATAGACGGTCTAGTAAAAGGGACCAAAAGGCGCTTTTCACCCAAATAACCAGGGGGCCCCTACAGGGTTCTCTATAGACAAGCGCCAGATAAAAAGCGGGGCCCATGATGGATGACATGTTCATCATCATCGATATGTAGCTGCAGGTGAAAACATTGGACGGAATGCACACGTCTCATCAACGACTCTTTAAACGACGTTTAGTGAATTGCCACTCCAAGTGGGGGGTTCTGCTAGCATTCCTCCATTTTCAACGAGGGAATTTATTCAACCCCCTTTGGCACTTTCATCGTCCTCCTCGCCTCTACAGATATATCCGACTTTTCAGACAGTCGACATTTTAGTGTTGTTGGAATTTAATCAACACTCCGGCAAATGATTTATACGCCAGAGATACTGGTCGACAATAATGTCAACTCCCAAGTCGACTATAAAGACATTGTCACGTTTTCACCTTTTAGATATATTAAGGATACTTAAACTCGATATACTCTATAACGGACACCCGGTTTAGCAGAAATATCCAGAATAAAACATTCTACTATACAGTAACCTTATTCCCAATTAATTCGAATACTATTGCTACAAAAGTTGATGTTATGCAAGCGAACTGTAATTTTATTAGGGTGTCCGTTGTACCGAGGTGCAGGTTTTTTCCCCCCTAGTCTTTTTTTATTGAAATTCTATAGCGAAAGGAAGCTTTGGTGCCGTAACAGAGTTAAGTCTGTGTGATCTTCTCTGCAAACACAGCACTGATCCCTTGTGACCTGCATTCTTAATGAGTATCGATTCAGGTGCTCTCTCTCTCTCTCTCTCTCTCTCTCTATCTGTCTCTCTATCTACACTTTATCGATTGCTATCCCTAGTGTGTGTGCTACTCGTGTTTTTCCCCAACTGCTTTTTAAATTGCTTTTCCATACAAAATGGCGGCTCTTATTCACTCTATGTGTATCGGATCATTCTCTTCTTTCTGTCTATATCTATCTGTCTATCTGTGTATATCTATGTGCCTATCTATTTGTCTACCTATCTATCGATGTATCTATGTACCTGTCCATCTATCTGCTTATCATCTATCTATCATATCATCTATCTATCCATTTTAATGATTCTATATATCATTCATCTATCTATTTATCAATAATATCTATCCATCTATTCATCCCTCTGTCTATCTGTCTGTCTGACTACCTATCTATATCTATGTATCTATGTACCTGTCCATCTATCTATCTGTCTGCCTGTCCATCTATCTGTCTATCTGTCTATCTATCTATCTATCTATCTGTCTGTCTGTCTGTCTGTCTGTCTATCTATCTATCTACCTATATACCTATCTATGTACCTGTCTGTCTGTCTGTCTGTCTGTCTGTCTATCTATCTATCTATCTATCTATCTATCTATTATCTAATCTGTCTATCTGTGGTATCTATGAGTCTATCTGCCATTATACGTATATGTCTATCTATGGATCTATCTATCTATCTAGATATATGTGTGTGCGCGTTTTTTATTTATGTTTAATTTATCTGCTCAGTGTGTTGTTACGCAGCGCCAGATGAAAAGAAATATGGCGGCGGCACTGGGATACACAAGCCCAACGCAGTTGAAATATACGAACAGTCGGCAAAGTTTCGGGGCGCTTTTGAAACTTTGCCTTCTGCCGGCCCAATTAAAATAAATGTTTTTTTTTTCTTTAGAGAAAAGCTTTTGTTCTAGATCGTTGGGCCAGTGGTTTTCCTCCCTCTTTATTTATCGACTTACTTTCCTACCTACCTATCTATCTATCTATCTATCTATCTATCTATCTATCTATCTACCTATCTATCTGTCTATTAAGCATTAGATATTAATAGATATTAAAATTATGAACTTGGTCCCTTATTGACGTGTTTAAAAAAAGAAAACGGTTGTGACCAATCAGAGTGCGGCACAAACTGTTTCATTGACACCTATCAGCGTCAGGGCGGCTCCTCATTGGTCGGCGGCGCCGAATCAAAACAGCCGAGGTGTCAACTTTCACACCCAATCTGACGAGTGCGCCGCAGAGTCGGATGCGCTCTATTCACCGCGTTTTTTCCCTCTCTCTCTCTCTCTCTCTTAAAAAAATTAATTTAAAATTCGTGTTAATTAAAGTTAAGTATAATTAAAGTTTAGGAATTAAAATTCCTTTGCCCTTCCGAAAAGGTATCTATAGAATGCGTCGTATAAGAAAGAGAATAGAAAAGGGAGGAAAATTGGCGTGTATAGTGCGCATTCAAGTGTATAGGGTTTTTTGGAGCTTTTGAGATGCAAATGAGGCTCGGGTAATTGGCGATGATGTTTTGTGTTCTTGTTGTTCCCACCTTTGGCCTTCATCAGCCACACTTACCGCTACAAGCTGACCTCCATATAGCCAAGGGGGGGGGAAGAGGTAGAAAATTAAACAAATAACGGCCATATTTATTCTATAAATATGAATACATATATATATACAAGCCATTTTCCCGCGCCTCATTATATATTCGAGGCTGGTCCATAGTCTTGTTCCAGAAAGAAAAGAAGGTACAACTGGAGCACGCTTTTTTGCTTGTATCTTTAACGGGTTTTGCTGGATAAGAATAGAAATTTACACGGCGATTGTACTATGAATTCGTCATGCCACCTGAAATTCTCTGTGATTTGGAGCCGTTAGTTTAGCTACAATTAATTGTTGAAGTTTTGATTGCTTAGTGCTACCACGTTTTTAAAGATATAGTAGTTGAAAAATTACAGAGAATAAAACTAGTAGCAGTTAAGGTACTGTTAAAGTTTGGTTTCAACAGGTTTGTTAGTTTCGCCAAAATAAAATCCTAAAGGTTACAGGTTAATATAATTCCCTGCCCCGTTCAAGACTCATCGCTATTTATGTAATATAGACTGTGTTCACAAAGCACGTAATTCGATATCTATCTACATATCTATCGATCTCTATTTATATCTATCTATCTATCTATCTATCTATCTATCTATCTATCTATCTATCTATCTATCTATCTATCCACCTATCTATCAATTTATCTGTCTATCTACCTGCATGTCTGTCTATCTATCCATCTATCCATCTAACTATCTATCCGTCTTAGCTATCAAGCTGTCTGATCAATCTTTATATTTATTTATTTATTTATCTATCTATCTATCTATCTATCTATCTATCTATCTACTTATCTATCCACCTCTCTATCCATTTACCTATCTATTTATCAGACTATCTATCTGACTTACAACTATGACCTATATCATGGGACCCATAATCATTTAAAACAACCATATCTTACTCAACTATACTTATATCTACACACCTACCCCCATATATATAAAATATATACATCGACAAAGTCAGGCTCATTTAAATTTCACCAGTCGCTTATGCAGTTCCAAATGTTTCATTTCCAATCCTTAATAGTTAAAAAAGAGCGGGGGGGGAGAATAGCTAGGTTAATTTCAATTCTCGTCCAATTGCGGCGTCAAGTGGTCGAGAATCACGCGAGCGGTCTCCTTTGAGTCCGCTATGCAAATGAGAGACCAGCCTCCTGTGAAATGTAGGCGTTAAAGGATGATTTAATGTTCACCGGACTCTGCTTCTTTAATAATTTATCTTCATAGATAAAAAGCCAACGCTATAGCACATAAGCCGCCCTACGGATATACTAATACACATATTTGTTTATATTTATATATTTAATTATAATTTTATTATTTTATAAGGTTATTGAATATCAAAATTAATCGAGCGGTAAGGGTGACTTTGACCTGATAAAGACATGAAACTGAAATACAATTTGACAGCAAGTTGACTATAGTTATTGATCGGACACGCGGCTGGGACAATTTTGAAAACGGGCGGGAGAGGCGCCGCCGTTCGCGCTCAAACGGTTTCAAACGGTCGCTAAACTGGATTAAAAATTGTCAAATAATTTCCGAGTCGTTGGTCGATAATGCAAGTGTGTGGAAACAATAACCATGTCATTCACGGTACCGTTATAAGCAAGCGATTCTTCTCGGTACAAGTCACGTCCTGTATTCAGATAACTTTGCCATGTGATTCACCATTTTAAGTCTTAACTAAGAATCTTGAATTTATAGTCAATCTATATAACCGAGTCATACAAGAATATCGTCTCCGCGCATCAAGAATCAAACCGTGATTCCCTCTTGATTCCTGTTTGATTCTTGGCTGTATGATGTTAACTTTAAGGATTCTCACTTGCGAATCTGGAGACTCAGTATTGACGAATCCTTCAGTCGTGTCAACCTAACCCTTGGCCCCGCTGTGTTTGACACACACGCCCAGCACTGAGCGATTGCTTGTGCATCAGAGGCGATATCGACTAAATTGGCGCACACCGGGCAACTTTACCCGGTCAACCGGTCACTTATCGATGACCCGGGGTCAGCTTTGGCTTTTCAAACAGGGCGCATACAAAGCAGGGCACACATTAGACGCCCATTATGGCAACATGTGGGCTGACCTTTTGACCTTCATGGAAGTGCACATGTACACACACACCCTTAGTATGTGCTTCAATGAATGTATAGCGAACCGATGCCGATATATCCATTCTGGAAATCTAATCGAGCGTGTAGTATTTTGCTCAACACTGATTTCAAGTTTGACCTCAGTTAACGGTCACTGTCCGGTCAATTGCCGGCCCCTTTTGTCCGCTCATTGTCCGCTTATTTGTAAAGGCGTATATATGGTCAGTAATCGGGTTATAATTTCAAATATTTAATTTGTTTAACTTAATTCAATTGGCACTTATTGATCCTCACATTGTAAGCATTTCAAATCATATCGATATACTTCATAATCGATTTGTACTTTAATCGATATCATAATGTTGTCGAGACCGGAGGTTGCGAAGCTGTAATTATAATTTTAAGGTACTCTCCTTAACGGTAAATTAATCGATTGATTCAATAGGAAATCGATAGAGGAGACGTGTATGCAGCTATCGATTTCTTCCTGCGTTTAAGTGTATATGAAGTTTCTCATGGTCATTAAAGTTGATTGATTTAAGCTCATTGCTACGAAAAGCTAATTACCATAAAGGTATATTATAGATCGATACTTATGTCCTGTCATTTCATTATCGATAACATAACTCGGTTTTCAGATGTAATCGATTCCACTGGCTTTAAACGATTGATGAACGGTTTGCTGATTATTCTAACTATCGATATCTAATTATCTGGTTATGTAACTATCAATCGGTGTGGTGCCAGTCTTAGTAATCGATTCCTTAACAATCGATACAGTAATAACAACGTAGTTATCAAACATGCAATCCCCTTGGGTAATCGACCGTTCTAAGCTATCAATATATAACGCACCACAGCGATTTCAATAATAATCGATATTTCTTAACTATCAAAACTGATTAACCGGTACTATGATCGTAAAACTTGTCACTGCCCTAAGTAATCGATCGTTCTAAAGTATCGATATCTATAACGAAAGCGTCGGTTACGTAACGTTCCTGTGCGAATTCAATAATCGATATGTCCTAAATGTCGATATTTAACTTCTTAACTACTTAACTTCATCAAGCTTGAAAACAGGTAATAAATATTGTAATCGCACTTGTCCTTAAACCGATTCACGTTAGGTATCAATACTTAACTTTTAAAAAAATCTATACCTGTGCGCAAATTTCAACAAAAAATGCATTTCCAATTAGGGATATCAAGTGAATCGACTCAGGTCGAGTCGAGACGACTTGGATACTTGAAATCGACTTTCGAGTCGACTTGGAGTCGGCTTCTGAGTCAACTTGAAGTCGGCTTTTGAGTCAACGTGAATACTTGGAGTCGACTTTTTAAGTCAACTTGGAGTCGGCTTTTGAGTCAACTTGGAGTCGGCTTTTGAGTCGACGACTTTGAGTCGATTCGATCCTTTGCGTTATGACTTGACGCTGCGACTTGACTCGTGATTTTGCAAGTCGACTAACTCGACTTGAGATTTGACTCGACTTTTCCGACTCCAGTCAGCCTAATTGACTCAGCTCGACTGCGCATCATCGACTTTGACTCGACTCGGGCTCAATTCGAGTCGAGTTGAGTAGTTCTCATGCATTCGTCATCGATAAATTATAGACATGTCTCGAAGTTGTTCAACAAGAGCCTGGTTGAAAAGTTGGACACCACTGCAGGGGAATGTTTATTACAACCCAAAAGTCGGGGTTGTTTATTTTCTCAAAAGGAGAAAAACCAACATTGAAAGGGGTTTGTAATGTGTACGGCGGTCATTAAGAGGGTCAGCAGGGGGTTCTCTCAGGTTGGGAATCGTCGAAAAAGAATCCCCCCCCTATAGTAAATCCTGGCTCGTCAATTGGGAAAAGTGAAATTCCCCAAAGACCCCCCGATGTTAAGGCAGGCGCCATTCTCGTCTCGTCCCAATATTTATACATAAATCGACTTATAACACACGTATTCCATATTCAGTCAATAAAACCTCATCATCTTATTAATTTACAACAACATTAAACTTAAAATAGTAATAAATTAAGTATGGGATGTATAATTATAATTATGGTAAATGGGGATTCGTCTTACGCAATTCTTGCCAGCGAAACGCGTGTAATCGAAATTAGTTGTTTTCAAATGTCACCGGAAACACCTTCTCATTGTCAGCCGACATGAAACAAGATAAACCAACAAAAGGTTGACCTTTGACCTCGCCTTTGACATTAACCTTATATACTCTCCCATGTTAATCATTCTCCTATGTAAATACACACGAAAAGTTGATGAATTCGAGTAGTATGGCAGAGCTCACCTGGGCTTTAGAACTGTCACGCTTTCGTAAATCTGTATAGTTCATCTTAGCTTCATGATTTCATATTCTGAGATATAGGTGATTTTAGCTTGAAGTGACATAACTGCGCAAAGCTCGCCTAGGTTTTAGAAACCCCTCTAGAGGAACTTGCCGAGTCCCTATGCCAAGGTAAGCTAGATTTAAGATACCACTTAGTTCTAAATCTAGGTGACTTTGGCTATACGTTTGAACTTGTACTGCCGAGCCCACCTATGGAATGGTAAAGTGGGCGCAATGAAGGTGATATGTGAATCGATACAGCCGGGTTCAAGGTGAGACTTGGTTTACTAATACAGCCAAACTCACCTAGATTGTCAAGTATATCAAGCTGGGTGGTTAGAGATTCCCTGATTCTAAAACCTAGGCGATTTCAACCGTTGTTCTTTTAACTGGCTTTGATTGTCTTATAGTGTTGGTTAACTAATACAGCCAAACTCACCTAGGTTGTCAAGCTGTATGGTTAGAGGTTCCCTGATTCTAAAACCTAGGTGAGTTCAACCGTTGTTCCTTTAACTACTGCCGAGGTGAGACTTGGTTAACTAATACAGCCAAACTCACCTAGGTTGTCAAGCTGTATGGCTAGAGGTTCCCTGATTCTAAAACCTAGGTGAGTTCAACCGCTGTTTCTTAAACTGGGTTTGACTGTCTTATAGTGCTAAGATGAGACTCGGTTTACTAATACAGCCAAACTCACCTAAGGTTGTCAAGCTATATGGCTAGAGGTTTCCTGATTCTAAAACCTAGGCGAGTTTAGCCGTTGTTTCTTAGACTAGGTTTGATTGTCTAATAGTGCCAAGGTGAGACTTGGTTTACTAATACAGCCAAACTCACCTAGCTTGTCAAGATACAGAGGTTCCCTGATTCTAAAACCTAGGTGAGTTCAACCGTTGTTTCTTAAACTGGGTTAGATGGTGCCAAGGTAAGGTATGATTTAGAAAGGGTGGGGGACCCTCCACGTGGTGCGCGTTAATGTGAGTTGTGTGTGCGGCGCAGTTTACCTGCGAACTTCCGTGTTATAGTTTGGCGGCGCGTCCACACACAAACAATAGGCTGGCTAACCTATCATTTGCAGCTGTGCACGGCTCTCTTACAACTATACCAGACCCTCGGGCAACCTATACGGAAGCTCAAACCGCTATAGACTCAATGACTCATTCATTAACAAAGCTACTGAGAATCTCTATATATTACGAATCTCCGGTTGGATAAAAACAGGACAACTTGATTGATTCAATGATTCTCTTATTCATTCTGAAGAGTCTTATGGAAGTAGATGTAAGGAATTGTCGTACTGAGAATCATGGCGAAGTGAGTCATTCTGAGTCATTGTATTTTCCTCTATACGAACTCTTCGATCCCTGTGCGCGGATTCAGTGACACAAATTGATTGACTCAATGACTCTCTTATTCATTCTGAAGAATCTTGTAAGGGATTTGTCATACTAACAATCACGGTGCAGTGAATCAGAGATTCATAATGAGTTACTGTGGTTCCTACATAATCATTACGATAAGAATCTTTATGAATCTCAAGTCGGATAGAAACAATAAACCTAGAATGACTCAATGACTCCTATATTTATTCTGAAGAAAATGTAAGGAATTGCCGTACTGAGAATCACGGTGAAGTGAGTCATTTTGAGTCATTGTGATCCCCTATAAAATCTTCACGAATCTTTCGATCCCTGTACGGGTTCAATGACTCATTCAATCAAGATTCATTCTGTCAAGAAACTTTACGAATTTCAAGTCAAATGAGGACAACACAACTTGATTGACTCAATGACTCTCTTATTCGTTCTGAAGAATCTTATGAGGGAATTGTCGTAGTGAGAATCATGGTGAAGTGAGTCAAAGATTCATAATGAGTTATTGTGATTCCCTACAGATCTTGCTATAACATTGTATCTTAGATACTGATTCAATGACTCACTGACTCAAACTTAAAATAAAAAACAGGTTCTTTCTTATGACTCATTGCAAATTCATCAAGATTCTCATTGAAAGATTCAGGATTCGTACTTGACAAAAAGAGGAAAGCAAGTATAGGCGTCATGAAGTAATGACTCAGATGACTCAGACAGCACCTTACTTCTAGAATCTCTCAGTAGTTTTCGTTACTTTTTACATTTTTCAAAGATTCAGAGCCGATCCTATACATATATATAAGCATGGGATTCTTTGAGATTCTTGTACTGACGACTCAATTATTACTTACTTCTTTGAATCTCTTCATATCAGATTTCGTTATTTTTTCGTAATTTTTTAACGATTCCCAACCGATCCTATATTTAAATAAGGAAGGGATTCTCTGAGATTCTTGTATTGATTACAGTCTGTGGAATGTATCCGCCTCCTCTTGATGAATCTCGTTGGAATGTTTTGTTTGAAAAGGAGAGCCGATAATTTTTCATAAGAAGGCCAGTGTTGAAAGAAGACCACCCAGGCACCGGGACCGTCACTTGCAGCCGGCCCGCCGCTAACTAGCCTCGCCTTTTAACCAGGGTTCGCTACTTGGCCATGCTTTCCCCATCCAAGGATTCTCAATGATTTCTCTAAGATTCTTGAATAAATGAGTCATTGTAATATCAGACTCATGACTCAGTGAATGACTGATGACTCACGGTTGGAATCACATCCCTATTCCTGTGGTTGAAAGATTCTTGGACGACTTAAACTAAGGAATCGCTACTTGGCGATGCTTTCCCTTGATTTATAACCAAGGATTCTCAATGATTCCTCTGAGTCACTGTAACATCGGGGTTCACGACTCGAGAGATGCAAGGATTCTCAATGATTCCTTTATAAGATTCTTAAATAAATGAGTTATTGTAATATCAGACTCATGACTCAGTGAGTGACTGATGACTCACGGTTGGAATCACATCCGTATTCCTGAGGTTGAAAGGAATCGTGATTCTTGGATGAGTTAACTAAGGATTCGCTACTTGGCGATGCTTTCCCTTGATTTACAACCAAGGATTCTCCGTGATTCCTCTGAGTCATTGTAATATCGAGGTCCATGACTCGAGAGATGCAAGGATCTATCTATCTATCTATCTATCTATCTATCTATCTATCTATCTATCTATCTATCTATCCATCTATCTATCCATCTATCTATCTATCTATCTATCTATCTATCCGTCTATCTATTCCTCTATCTATCCTATCTGTGTCTATCAATCTATCTATCTATAGAAATATTTTTTATTTGTATATCTATCTATCCATCTATCTGTCTATCTGTCTGTCTATCCATCTACTTATCTATCTATCTCTCTAGCTAACCAAGCTATCTCCCTATACCTATACATATCTAAATAACTAACTGTCTCTATCTAACTAAGTAATCAACCTATCTACCTGTCTATCACCTACCCACCTATCTACCCATCTATATTTCTATCTATCCAATTTACTTATCTATCTAACTACTTTATAAAACCTATACATCCGGATTCACGAGTGACTCGCATAAGCCACTCATCGCATGAATGAGACGAAATCACTCGGTCTTAATTCACATAAAAAAACTTCCAACTCCCTTCCTCACACTGATCCTTGAAAACACACAACTCAGCAGCCGCTAAGACGACATACCTCAGATAGGTGGGCCCGCTTTTCCATCACGTTTATCTCGTCTCATCTTCCGTCCGCATAGCTTCATTTACGCACCGTCCTAATCAGCGTCACATGCGATGAATGGATCCCACCCTAACTGACACCTCTACCCAAAGTTTACTCTACAAAAACAAGCAGGAAACTTCCAAACTAGTAAAAAGCAGAATCGTATATAGAAAGGAATCCGAGATGGATAGAAAGGTGTCCGAGAAAAGAGATCCACCCAAAAGCTTTCGGGCAGGAGTATAACGCCTGATGTGGTACCGCCCAAAGTTTCGGGCAGTCAGTCCAACAGGGACTCCGTAAGGTTCCTCTCAAATACCGTGTGTTATATGATGTTATTGCAATGTAAAAAGCCATTCTTGTAATAATATTATTACAAGAATTAATATTAATTAGAGATAATAATAATAAGAATTAATTAAAATTAATTAATATTATTTACTCTATTTAGAGTGTTTATGTAATCCGCTTGTTAAACTAACGGTCGTTTGGACAGTGAGCAGTGATGACCATTGCAAGCGGTGTACCACAGGTGGGGACGGGACGAAACGGCTATTCTATTATTGGGGCGCATACGTTGAATTCTACTGTAATGGCGGTTGCGTATCGGTTTTAGACTTCGATTTCAGTTTGCCCGGCAACAGTTCTAATCAAGTCGGTGCGCTCTTCTATGTCGCTGTGGTTTCTTTACACGGCCGATTGAACGTTCGGCTATCTACTCACATTGTTAGTCATTATGAAGACCAGACCTTTGATTGTAACTTTCAACTAATAACTTACCCTTCTAGTTGAACTACATACGCGATTCAAATTCGCTTTGGATGCTGCTATATATATATATGTTATGGTTTTGTTAGGAGTTTTTCGTCCATGTAGATCGATGCTGCTGATGGGTCTATAACATCCATCACGATCAAATTACTGTGAAACGAAACGCTTGTGTGCCTTGGACCAACAAAAGCTCGGGGGCACTGCAATTATATGCAAATCTCTTTACAACTTTGTTGGAAAAAAAAGCCTCGCGTAGCCGCGCTGGTCTTCCAACACGATTTTTCACGCACAAAGGGGCTTATAACATACACACCCCCATAGCAGAAACTTTTTTTTTTCACCAAACCACCAGCCAGGAAAAGAAAAACCGTTGCTAGTTCATCTATTTNCCTCCGGAAGCATCCATGTCGCTAAACAATACGCCAACTGTTACCGCGGCCTATGGGATGAATGTCGTCGTCTGCTCTTGGCGGCGCTTTCCAACAATGAAAAAGACTGCGCTTGTCAGCCGTTGCTAAACAAACAGGAAACCCACAATGACAGGGTTGCTTTTCACCTTCAAACCATAGGCATTAGGACAAAGTCGAAACACTAGCAATAAAAAACAATCATTTTCTTGGTAGACCCCTAAGAGGGCAGGGGTCAACCCAGTAGTCGCCATGCGACACGTGATCATTACGTAGAACGCCACCTAGCGGAGACTTCTGCAATTACGTGATCTACAAAAGTCGTCTGCTCGGCTAGATTACGTAAATACAAAAATAATAAATAAGTGGAGCCAACCAAGTTCACTTAATTAAACGTACAGGTTTCTGAACTGCCCAATGTATATTCTCTGTTATTATTAATATTTTAATTTAATTAAATTTATGAAATATTCTTTTTCAGTAGAGAATGATAGGAAGATTCTCAGTGAATTGCCATCATGTCGTCACGACAGGACCTCATACTTCAATAGTTTCGCATTATCCTCTCCTGAGTGAAACATGTAGAAAAAGAGAAATCGTCTTCCGGCGCTACATGTCAGCGCAACCCCGGGTGAACCACTACTCCTCGCTTGGGCTGACCTCGAAAGCGACGCAGGGCGAAATCAAGACGGCCTACTACAAGCTCTCGAAAATCTACCACCCCGACTTGAACAAAAATAGCGAAGAGGCCAGCGGCAAGTTTCGGGAAATCAGCGCCGCGTACGAAGTCTTGGGGAATATCAAACTTAGGAAGATGTACGACAAAGGTCTGTTGACAACTCACATCGCCCACGATCGCGGTAGCAACCAGCCTGACATAGATGTTGAAATTGAGAAGATGAAGTTCTACAGATCGAGGCAAGCTAGGTCGAAAGCGCCGGACGCGTCGGGCCGCACACCAATTTACGACTTTGACGAGTGGTCGAGGGCCCACTACGGTCATTCGTTTACCCGAAGGGCGGAAGCCAAAGCCCGTCACGCGAAAGAAGCTAGTTTCCGAACGAACAACAGTAAACACGCCCAAACAGAACTTCTTATATTTGGAGTGGTCGTACTAGGGATTCTGCTCTGGTGGGAAAACGCCTCGTCGCAATCAAAACTCGACACACCAAAACCTAAAGGATAGGAAACTAACTATCACGTGTTTTCTGTAGATAATGTGTATTGTCCTCTCTGACATGTTTATAAAGAATTAACACCGAGTCCTTACTCTTACTTACTGTTTTGAAATTTTACTTTGATGAAATAAGTAGTGTAAAAAAATCCGAACGTCATAAGAAATAACCCAAGTCATAGTATCGCATTCAGTCGATTCAAAAAGATATACTGGCAACGTATATTGCTGATATAATGACTGTCATAACCGTTAACAAAATCATAAAAGAACAAAACGGTGAAATCACACCCTTTAAAACCTCGGATACATAGATCCACCAGGGTACATTGGATAAGGTAACCCAGCCGGAGATGCGGATGGACCGATAGGGTACGGTAGACCACCTGGGGTATTTTGGACCGGGTACGGTGGTACGTTGCTGCTCGGCTGATTGATGTATGTGGGTGGCGGAGGTGCGGGTCTCAGCTGCTTCTGCTTAGCCACGAGTTCCTGCATCTTATCCGCTCGCACTCGCCTGAGGTGCGCGAGTTTCCGTTTGGCCATAAACTCTTCTATGAACGTGTCGACGTCGTAGTCGCCGCCTCGAAACTTTTCGGCAACCAGTTCCGACTCCTCTTCAATTTTCGTCGCTGCCGACTGGAGCATGACAAGCGCGGTTTCAATACTGATGGTCTCCACTTTGCCGGCACACTGCTTGTCTTTCTCTTCAACCTCCCGCTTCAACGTGGCCGCCTTCTCGTAAAGCTCGATAAGCCGCTGTCGGCCTTCAGCGATTTTTGGCTCCCAGGTTAGATTGAACTCGGCCAGCGACTTGTTTCGTGCCATGATCAACTCCTTCTCGGCCTCGGCACTCTTAACCTACGAGTGAAACGCATTGTCAACACTTAATTTCATTCATATCAAATCTTAATTTCTATACTTTGGAGGAGTCCCGAATGATGAAATTGAGTTTCTCGTCATCGTTGAGCATGTCCTTGAGCTCCTGTGTGCTCAGATGCTGTAACAGACCCAATATACTGACAACAGCCGGATCGTTAGCTTCGACCAACATACTTGTGTTTTATTGTTTTGATAACTCGGAAACTCTTTGGTTGATTTGCAACTAATGAGTCATCGGGAGCTTTTACTTCACCAACGAGTTTTTGTTATGGAACGGAACGGATACATCGCGCGACGTTGCCACATCGAATTTTAAAATTTACCATGAAATTCGTTGATTCGTCATCTTTCATTGTTAATAACTCGCAATGTCATCTAATTAGAAAATAAATATTAGACTTATAATGTTTTATTTAGAATTTGGAGTTCAGTTGTTAGTACAAAGGTCTGGATTTGGGTACACGTCCATCAGTTTGCGAACTTTGGTCCTTAATTTCAACTGGAAACTTTTCTTGGCCGTTTTCATCAGATCTGTTATTCTTGACATGGCTCTTCCTCCCATTTGCAGTTGGTTTTTTGGAGGCGCTAGGTTTTTTCGACTCGGGCACACTTTTATGCACAAGTTGCTGGCCGTCGTTTATGACGGTTTTGCGTGAACCCGGTTCGTTTTGTTTATCAGATTTGGCATTTTTCCTTCTTCTAGACTTCCTGCTCTTCTTGAGTCTTCGCCGGAAGAGGAGGAACCGAAACCAGCGCTGGATTTTGAAAGCCGCTTGTTCGCGACGCCGCTCCTCCTCTTGCTGTTTCTTCAAAAATTCCTCTTCCTGTTTCTTTTTCTCCACAATCACGACATACTGTGAAGTGATTTTTTCATAATCCACCATAAATACACGATGCGAGTTTCTCATCCATTCAAGTTTGCGTGAAAGCTGCGATAATTTCTCCTTTTTTCCTTTCATTTCCTCCGTGTAGCTCGACTGCAGGCTTTCAAACTGAGCACGCAATTCCGCACTGAAAACGACAGGACATTGTTATGATTTTTCATCCAACTTATAATGCGATTATCAAGTTATACAATCACCTGCACTGCGCTAATTGACCTTGAACGTAACTGCTTTCAGCCAACAGATTTTCCAAATTGGTCTCGAGTAGCTGAACTTTCAACTGGCGCATTTCCAGTGGCTTCTGATGGTTTTGAATTAGCTCCAAACGTGATTCTTCTCCGCAATTCCTTCAAAACGAACATTAATTGTATAAAACTAAACGAATGATAGTTTAAATAGTGTTACTTAGCCGCGTGAAGATAGAATTTAGTTTGTTTTCTTAAATTTCCGATGCGCATTTGAAGGTTTTCGACAATTTCGCAACGCTGTGCTTTGTGCTGCAAATGCGTCGCTGCCGTTTTTTCGAAATTATTTTTCTTCTCCAGGAGGCTTCGACTCAAATCGCGAATCTCCCGCTGATTCTCTTGGCGATTCTTGCTCAAATTGATCACGTGAGGCGCAAACTGACCGACTTTTAACATGTCGAGCTGAATTTGCACAAAACTTTGAACAATTTGCGAAAAGCGCTGCCAGTTTACCGAAGTTTGCAACTCGTGCAGCCCTTCATCAACTGTTTCTTTTTCCGTTGTTAGTTTCTGCAGTCGAGTTACCGAGTCGGAATGACCGTTGATTTCTGGTTTCACAACTGTAGCTGCGGTTTTCATATCGTTGAATAATTCAGTTAATATATTCTGTAAAAGTTCAGGCCCGGTAGGAGCGTCGAAGTCCATCTTTTTCAGACTGCTAAGCGTTGTTATGCGCTGTTACCATGACAACGTGTTTCATTCCCTACAGGATTATCGGAATGAAACTCTGCAAAATGTCATTAACTTACTTTTTTTTAAAATGAAATTAACTGAAAATTTTGTTAAATAATGTATTGCTGGCATTTGCGGACTACAAGAATTACAAAAGCGCATGCGTATTCGACTCTAGCGATTGATGTCTTCATAAGTTAATATATTATTGTTAATATTGGTTTTCCAGAATGAAGTTTAGTTGGAGGTTTTGGTCAGGAGACTGAGTTTCGGAGGAGAGTAACGAGCGTTCAGCAACTGTTCGTTAACTTTGCAGCGGCAAGTGCAGAACTCGGACCCGCACTCCCACTCGCATCCGGGCTCACGACGACAGCTGTCAGCAATGTCTCCCCGCTGCTGCTGCTTCTTAGCCGGCGGGGTCTCCCCTCGGGCCAACTGTGATCTGCAAAAGAGATTCAGATTTACAAATGGCGCGTGTCGCTCCTCATTTGTTTTTCTTCCCCTTCGTCGCTGCACACACGTGTGGATTGGCCACCAGCGCCTAAGGCTCCAAGGCTAGTTCATTCATTATTTCAAACCCTGGCTTTCAACAGGATTGATTAATCGCAGTTTAACGTAGCCTGAGGGTAAAACACAAGCCAAGGGTTTGAAATTATGATTTTACTTCAAGGGCCTCAGTCAAAATAACTGTTTTTAACTTTCAAAAAGACGAAAGACGTACCGCAGCTTAATCTAGATCAGGTACAGCCAATCGACTGTCATTTGTTTCAAACGGCCATAGAAGGCGAGGCTACTTCTGCCAGCTTAAAAACAACTTTTGGATACGTCTTGGAAGGGAAATTGCGAAGACCTATCGCGTTTTCAAAAATAGTTCATGTATGTACCTTTGACGCTGGGCGCTGAGAACATCAGGCCGACGTCTGCGCTGCTGCTGCTGCTGTTGCCCGGCTGACAAAGCTACGATTACCTAGAAGATATGAAATGTAAATCTATGTAAGACTCTTGGCTACAGTGTGCAATAATGGAAATACGATAAGTAGACAGAGAACAGTCAAGAACTTCATGGTTATGGTCTTCGTTAGGTGTCTGCTTCAGCTGGTGGCGAGTGTGAGACTGATAGGGCGTTAATGGATTGGTCAGGCTATTAATATAGTTGTGCTCGAGTCGAGTTTTGTTGCTTGGCCTAGATTTGAATGAACACTCTCTGATGACAGGAACCCGCCAAAAGACATCTGTTTATCGTGAAGGTCT
>JAIQCU010001248.1:0-23660 GCA_022114935.1 Leptestheria dahalacensis | reverse complement strand
ACGACTCGCGCAATCCGACACACAGATTAACCTTAATTATTAATACACAAACCGAGTTGAATAACTGATATACCAAGAACACGAAAAAACTCAATAGAACTATACATTAGTGGAATATTTAAAGTTAATTACAAGTTTTTTCATTCATTTGAATAAATATTAGATACCTGGTCATTAAGTAAAAGAACAATGAAGAGCCACTCGAGAAATTAAGAACATAATTGTGATTTAACACCAATTTACCAATTATTAACTACCTGTTAACTACGGACTGCAAAAAAGAGTAAGATGTTTCTAATTAAATTAAGTTTTACACGTATTTATGATTACTTAACTTTAATTTCTTATTTTAAATTTTAACAATAATTTCTGAACGAAGGATCAATAGTCTAAGTATTACCTAATTGTTACTAAGCTAATCAACTTAATTTCACTGCGTTATAATTATTGAATTGTATTTTTTTAATTTCAATTTTTACACGAAGGAGTGAATGAAGGGTCAACAGTCTTAACGTATTCTGTAGTTGTTACTGAGCTAATTAACTTAACTTTACCCTAAATTAAGCTATCAACTAATATAACGCAAATGTACTGAGTCAATAACACTGGCAATGTAGCCAGCTTACAATTAACAATAGAATGAGTATAATTTTAAAAAAATAAATTGGCGAAACGGCCTCTTCCCGACAGTAAACGTCCCAACATCGAAACACCAATCGCCGAGTCTCCTCCGAAAATCTTAACAGAAACCCAGCAGGGCCGAGTTTAAAGAGGATTTGTCAACAGCGACAGACTATATTAAAACGAATCGCTAGAGTTTCAGGAATAAATTAAGAATTACGGCAATGTCTAGGAGATTGAAAGAATCTTGCAAGAATCTTACAGGAATCTTAAAACAAAAGACTGTAAGAATCTTTTAACGTCAAAAAAGATAAAAGAATCGGTTGTTTTTTTCCCGTGTAGACGTGGTTCCCTCTCGGTTCGTATGTCACATTAGCGAGTCGAGAGGCACCATTAACCTCTAGCCAGACACGCCGGTAACGAATCTAATAAGCGCCCCTCGCGCCGTGGCTTTTTTAAAGAAACAGTATAAAAAAAGAATGTACGACATGAGAAATAGAAAACAAAAAAGGTAAAAAAAATATAATGATAATAATACAAAATCAATGAAAACCTAAGAGAAAAGGGTCGCAACACGCCCGCACTTCGAACGATCGATCCCTCGCCGAAAACAAAGAGGCGGTGAGCTGAAAAGAGTTCCGCGGATACTCGTTTTCTGCGACGGAGCCAGAAATAAATCTATGCTGTTCTATTTCTAGCTGTATTGAAAAAAAATCCTATTTGTGTGTTTGTTTGTGTGTGTTTTTTTGTTTTCCTCAAGCAAGTTCTTGGCACCATTTCTGCAGCGGTTCGGGCACGAGTCCAACGCAGAAGAATGCGGGTCTGCCAACTCAATTAACCGCTTTGGCGTCCCCGCATAGCCGCAATTCTCGGAAATCAAACCCGAGAAATAGTCGACCGCCCGCCATTACATGGGCGTAACGGTGTTGGAACTTCACGCGCCACACGTTTCGCCCGCATCGCCGTTTTACCAATTGGCGTTTACAACCCGCCAACACTTCAAACTGCGGTGACGAACATAAGTGGGTTTTCACGCTTACCATGAACCGCTACTTCCTCGGGACGCGCGGCACTCGTCGTTATACTCGGCAGACGATAAACCTGGCGACTGACTGAAACTCCCGCAGCGACTCTTTACTATTAAAAACAAAACATATCGTTCCATTAAGATTATCTTCGATCGCCTCGGACATAAGCTGATTACTTGTTTGTGTTAACAAAACAAAACTTTGATCTTCGAAAGTAGCCAATTACATTGATTCTTACACGAAGAAGCGCGGTTGACGGGACGATTACTACAATATACCAACGGGCTTAGAATTGAACACTTGGGAATGAATAACACGACCGATAGGTGAGTCAAACAATAATGCCTGACGGTAAGAATTACACCTGTCAATAAATAAATATGACTATGACAGTGCACCCTAAGGCTCAGCAGGTTATCCACTGCGATGAACAGACGGAGCTGCAGCTAGATCCCTAAACACACCCAATCCTTGAGCGCCAAATTCAAACTATCCCATGTTTTCTACGACAGATTTTTTGAATTGTCTCTTTCTTCCTTTGATTAGATTAAAACAATAATACGATAGTATTACTATTACAGCAACATAGATTACCAACGTACAATCTACGTATTTCACTATAACTCGATAACATTGTAGTGTACATGTAAAGTTTATTAGAATTTCTCTGAATCTTAGAATTCGTCCAAGTCGATCAGTCTGTTAACGCATCTAATAACTCAGTATTTTGGGTTTAATTCGCTGATTATTAATCTTAAAAATACATCGGTATCCTCAGACCATTATTTGCATTCGTGTTTTCATTCACAGAAACGTAAATCATCGTGTAATCCTTAATAAATATCAATTGCAAATTACTTCCAGGACAGTAGAGACAAACCTTTTAAAATAATGTCTAAATGTCATTTTACGATTCAATAGGGTTGTGCAAAATCAAAGCAAAATTGTATTCCTTATACACTCACAGACGACATTTGAATATAATCAAAGTTTAGCTTTTGGTGACAAATTTTATAGATAATGTTTGAACCGGCCGATTCCTTGGCATATCGATAGACTTGGGTTTCCGGTTGTCAGACGCCGTTTCGAGTGCTTTTGATTAGGAGGGCTGACAAGAAAAGCGCCAGGATCAGCACAGGCGGATCAAAGAGTCCCACGTACGTCCAGATCAGGTCGAGCAGAGATTTCAGCTGAAGGTTGCTCACTTTCAACCGCGGCTGGTCGATAAGTTTCAGTTTCCTCAAGTAATCAATCAGAGGCTGGTGGTCCGCGGAGAAGATCGGAAGGTAATCGGAGGACCTCTCTCGTTTCCACCAATCCTGTCGTTTCCTTTTCAAGTAAAAAAAAGAAATCCAGTTCAATTAACATTTTCAATAGAAATGCGTAAATAAATTGTAAGATTTTGCTTGGCTTTTGCCCTGCGGCTGTGAAAGAACACACGGACAAACCGCTAAATATTTATATTAAATACTTATCAAAACGTTACAATTAGAAATAGGAGAACATAAACTATCAACAAAATTGTTACTTAAGTAGTACTAAAATAATATAAAGAAAGATAAGTAGATAGATGGTCAGATAGATGGTCAGATAGATGGTCAAATAGATGGTTCAATGGGAAGGTAAATAGGCAAATAGACAGACTGATAGATGGGTAGTTGGTTAGGTAAGTAGATGGGTAGATGGCTAATACAGGTCGGTAGTTAGATAGAAAGACATATAGGTAAATACATAGGTAGGTAAATAGATGGATGGGTAGGTAGACAGATGGGTGGGTAGTTGGATAGGAGGTAGGTAGATGGTTAACTAGGTAGGTAAATCGGTATAGGCAAATTGTTAGTCAGGTAGTTGGATGGGTAGTTGGAAGGGTAACTGGTTAAATAGGTTGGTAGCTAGATAGAAAGATATATATATATATAAATAGGTAGATAGACGGATAGATATACGGATATATAGATAGATGGATAGACAGGTAGATAGATGGATTGGAAGTTGGATACACAGGTAGCTAGATAGATAGGTGGGTAGGTAGATGGTTAATGGGTAGACAGACAGACTAATAGACAGGTAGTTAGATGGGTAGTTGGATAGCTAAATGGTTAAATAGGTCGGTAATTAGACTGAAAGATATATAGATAAATAGGTAGATAGGCAGACAGATAGACAGGTAGACAGTTGTTTAAATAGGTAGATGGATAGGTAGACAGGAGCTATATAGGAGAGTTTGCGGTTAAGTTATTAATTTTTCAAATACATGAAGAGTTAACTTTAATGCCCATACAATCAATTTGATTATTTTGTAATCAAATCCTATTTACTTTGACGAGGGCGACGTGTAGTGGTAAATGTACAGACTGCCTTTAACGTATTTCGGCGGCCAGCGGTCTGCCAGGTTCTCAATGGCTTTCTTGTCGAGCAGTTTAACGACTTCAGGCTCGTTCTGCAAGATCCTGTAGGCCAAACTTGTCAACCAGGGATTCCTGTGGTAGTTTCCCAGGGCGGCGAACCACATCTGCCAGTCAAGTCGGGGCTGGTGAGGCGCTGTAACCAAACAAACAAACAAACCAATAAACGCATTATAACAAACAACCAAATGACAAAACAGTAAACCAATAAATAAATAATAAACAGACAGCTAGACGAACAAACAAACTAAACTAGCAAACAAGTGAAAAGACAAACAAAAATCAAACCAATAACCAGCCGACCAAACAACCAACCAACTAAACACAAACAAACGAACAAATAAACAGATACATCATCAAACAAACCATTAAACAAACAAGGAACAGAAGTTAAATCAAACAACCAAACCTACACCATTTCAACAAAGAAACCAACAAACACACCAAACCAACCAACCAACCAACCAACCAACCAACAAACAAACCAACCAACCAACCAACCAACAAACCAACAAACCAACAAACCAACAAACAAACAAACCAACAAACAAACAAAACGAAGTCAGCGAACATACATTTCGGAATAACCAAAACGGTACCACAGCAAGCTACTACATTTGAGGTAACCAAAAACCAGGCAATTCATGTTCGTACAGTTACCGTTGACCTTGGGAATCTTGAGATTCCGGGTCTCAAATATAGCTGTTTAATCTAATCTAAGTCTGCAATCTTCACAGCTAAAAGTGAGTAAGAATCCATTGCCCAATACACAAACCCAACGTACCGACAAAAGGTGCCGGACAGGAAACATTGCCCGGTTTGTATCTGAAGGGGATTTCGAACCAGGGTCCGTCAATATCGTCCGACCCTTCCAGGATGAGTTCAGGGCGGCCGCCAACTCCCGTCATGGATCGAAACAGTCCATAAGAATCTATTAAATTCCATAATTATTACATCACCAGATTATTATTAAACATATATCATAATCATTATCGGTTATTATACGTCAAATGATCAATATACGAGTCATTTTTTACTGGCAAGATGGAACTGAGACGTTTGCTGATGTGCTGCATGCACGACGTCCGGGAGCGCCACGTGAGTCTTCGGATCCAGGGTGGAGTACGGCACCTTCACGGTCATTCACCAACCAATAATACTAGCGTCATTTCGAGTAATACTCAAACAGATTCAATTTAACTAAAAAAAAACAAATCGAATACTGTTTAATGTTATTATACAATAATATTAAATGCTTATTCGTTTTACTATTCTAAATTCGTTATGTTATTATTGTTCGTTTATTAACTAAAAAAATCTGTAAATTCACTATTTCACTACAGACCTTAAACAAAAGAATATTTTAAGTTAATCATCGATTAAGAAACGCTTTTTTAGATAACTAATTTATAACTACAATAGCGTGATTCCTGGTAATATACTTAACCTTCGAATCTAAAAACTGCTCAGAATTGTAACTGGGGTACCTTACCCTGTAAATAGATGGGTAGATAGATAGGAAGATAGATGAATCGATTATTGGTTTGATAGATAATTACATGGATAGATAGATAGATAGATAGATAGACAGATAGATAGACAGATAGATATGACAGATTTGACAGACAGGTGGGTAGATGGATAGATAGATAAATAGGCAGATGAATGGATAGATCGATAGATAAATAGACAGATAGACAGATAGAAAGATAGATGGACAGACAGACAGTTAGATAGATTTAATAGATAGTTGGATAGGCAGGCAGACAGATAGATAGATAGATAGATAGGCAGACAGATAGATAGATAGATAGATAGATAGACAGAAAGCTAGACAGTTAGTTAGATAGATAAATAGATATATACAGATAGGTATAGATAGACAGATAGATGGATAGATAGCTAATTAGATAGATAGACAGACAAAACACGAATCGAATCTGTTTCTAAAAAATAATACGATACAATTCACTTACCAAGCTGATGCCAAAAAGACCCAGCGCTACTATCGCATAGGCAATAGTTGAGGCTATCTTAGTAACGAAGCCGTTTAGCGTTTGGGCCTCTTTGAAGGAGCAGTACACGGACGATGTGATTTGTCGCAACAACGCGATGGTCCCTATGGCAATGGAAGCGGGAACCGCTTTCTCCAGCGCGGCGTTCAGATCGTCCGGGGAAAAATCTAATTTGCAAAAAAAAAAATATTTAAATCACCTTAAACTGTTTTTTTTTTAAATTGAAAAATATCACTTGAATCAGTCAAATTTTTAAAATAATAACAATGACAATTTCATAATTATATAACATGTTAATAGGTTATGTAATTACTACTAATGAATGTATTTAGTTTTCAGTAAAATTTCACATTTGAGGATAATTAGGAATATATCAAATAAAGAATTAGGGATTTAAACATCAGATTACGCAATTACATTTCATAATAATAATATTTTAGTAACATTTACTAATTTTAGATGAAACGCTGCCATCTGGGGCCAACTGGAGTCCAAACCACGTGACTGTTACGTAAGTCAGAATCCCGTAAACCACGAGCTTAGTCAGCGAGGAGATCCAAAGTCGACGCGGCGGTTCTTTCGACCCGGCGCACCAGTGAATGTCGTCCCACAGGGAGATGCACAAAACCAGCGTCAGCAAGTTGAAGAAGTTGTAATTACCGCTCAGTATAATCATTACTTGCAGGAGAACCTATCAAAGGATTCATTCTTAATTAGTCCCATTTCCAGAACTTGAAAAGTTAATTTTAATATTAAAAGTTAATTTCTGCATCATGAAGGAAGTTGGCAGAAACAGACTAAGTACTGATATTAATTAAATATACATATCGAGTTTAATTATACTTGACTTTATACACTATATTATATTCACGACCACGGTATACTGGCGTCACATTAAATCAGTCCCAGATTATACTTATTTCATTAATCACTGTAACATTACATTATTACATATTACTTCATACTATGGTTGTATTAGATCATAATACATGTTAAATTTAATTATATTACACGTTTTACCAACAGTTTGTTTTAGTGAAGTATAATTATCCTTAATTTTCAACGAATTAACTTTCGAAATTATAATTAGCCCCAATACCGGGTTAAAGGCCTTAGATAGCATTGAGCGATAACTCAAAAAATGTAGGAAAAACCTCGCTGTCAGGCGTGCTTTTCGCACATTTTTTCGGGCTTAATCAGTATTTTACATGGCCGTTTTCCGTTTCATAGTCCTTATCCAAATTGGGTCTTTTAGCGTTACATAAATGTTGCAAAAATGTTTACGATTCTTGCAATATGTCGCTTTATTTTAAAAATTTTTCCTGAAGTAGTCTGATATTTATCCGATGATTCTGCGATTTGTTATGGAAGGATTTTTCTTTTCGGACCGGTTTTTGGACGTCAAAAAACGGTCCTTCTCCAAGAAGAACTATTTGATAATAATATACATGATATAACATCACTAATGCATTGAATTGTACACTACATTAATAGTGATGGTGGTTAAATACGTGTTAATCTTTGATTATTAGATCCATATAACATTCGTCAGTTCAACATGAATCTTCATCGTTATATATATCAGTTCACGTATTATATGATATTGTGATACCAGATTAAACGCACAAGTTAAGTTGGTATATCCTATCAGATTATTAGATCATTGTAACGTTACACCACTTGTACTTCGATTAGGGGCCAGGTTGGCCCGGCGGTTGAGAGCCTACCGTTCGCCCGGGTTCGATCCCCGCTAGAGGTGGAGCAATCAAGGGGATCAACTCGAGTCAAGTTTGAGTAAAAGCATACACGCTCAAGTTTATGATTATTATGATTATATTAGATTAGATTTTTCATCTACTAATGCACACTCTCAGTTATCATCGATTATAATAACTGTAATGTATTTGAAAACACGAAATGGAATTACCTGACCGTAGCAGGCGAAGAGCCTGAAATGTTTCACCGGTGCGAAGAACAAGAACGGTAGAATAATCTCAATGACGAAAGTGGTCACCACACAAAGCTTGTGGAACCACTCGGGCAGATGGTGAAGATACCACGCCAGGGGTGTCGGGATGCACTGGGACTCGTAGTGAATGGTCAGTGCTAATTGATTTCAATCAGAAGTTACATGGTTTCATCAAAGAACTGAAATCGCATTAACACGTTTCTTCTTGAATTTCTTATTGTAAACATTATTATCAGAACAAATAGTAAGAAGTAACAAGTTAAGTTAAATGACGTTACATAAGTGGCTAAAACCAACAGCACACCACAAATCGCAGACTTTTAATATAAATTAATCTGTCCTTTGTGATTGCCATAGAATTAAGTTATACATTTTAAAATTCCTAGGTTCAAATAAGCTAAGGTATGACCAATGAGGATAACTCGCATACAAGTTGATTAAGTACCCGTTAAACTCCACCAGGTGGGGCACTGACTGGTCAGTTTAACAACTCCCGAAGCGAACATGAATCGGAAGAGCAGCCATCTTATCAACCAGAACGTTATGCGGTCCTTGGGAAGGATCCTCTTTTTCTTGCCGTAAGATAGGGGCGCCACGAAAATAGAGATGAATCCCGTCTCCAGCAATAAGATATCCCTTTGGAATAAAAAGATGAATTGATTAAATACGAGATCAAATTATAGTAAAACAATGATCAGTTAAGTAAGAAGTTACAGCTTCACGTAGATATTAGCTCACTAGAAGATGCTACTTACCACTGGAACCAGAGAAAAGTTGCTCCAACTTGGTACAAGGACAAATAAAGTATCCAGAGTAGACTGAACGCCAGCGAGATGCACACCGTCTGAAATATTAACCTGTTACACGGTAATTAGTTTAATTCAGTTATTAAAATTACTAAATTTGAAGAAATAGTACATGCTTAAAATTAGAACATCATTTACCCAAAACAGGACAGCAAAATGCCAACAAAGGCAAACAGCTCCATGGTGTACGGGACATCTAACCCGAGTAGCGGTGCAAAGTAGAGCAGCGTCGGTTTCTCCCACAGTTTCTGCAGGAGCGAGTCATTCTCGGTGAACGTCACGTGCGGTGCTGCTGGCGTCACCCCATTATTTCCATAGAGCCCTGAGAAATCAGATCATTTAAACACTCAGCATTCATTTCAAAATGTAAAAACGCTGTGGCTTTCTGTCGCAAACTGGCAAACGCGAAGAACTCACGTCTGTACAACCTGTTCTAACGATAACGGTGGCGGGTAAAGATTTTCAACTTTGCTCGACTTCTCAACAGACTGCTTCGAGATTCTCCTATCGCTGACGTTATGGATTCTACAGAATACGCCCCGATACAATGTCCCGTAGCATGATTTGAACGATCCTGAAGGCTTCTGCGGCCGTTTACCTCGTATCTGAGTGTAGAGCGACGTGAAGGCGCACATGTAGACCAGCATCACCCCACGCAGGAAGAAATTTCGAGTGTGGTAAATGGGAGGCATTCTGTGTAAAAACTGAACCCTGAATCATAATGATTATTAGAAAGGAAAACATTAATCTTAAATCAATCTAGGATTTAATGGATTTAGGCGACGTAATACCCTGAATTTAAAGCACTGACATTCAAAACATGGATTTTTATACGATCTTTCTTTTCAATTCTTGGTTAACCGGTATCGATGCCTGTAGATGAGACTTTTGTTTATAAATTAAATACATCAGACGGGTGCTGCTAAACAGTAATACCGCCACAACTTTGTAAACGTAATTAAATATTCAATCTACCATTTAATTTTCGCAACTTTAATTAGATTAACATTATTATTGCGCTGCAATGATGTTAAATAACTTAATTTTGTGCAATTGTCAGAAAATACTTTTCAATCTGTCATTTAAATTAATAATTAGCGCATCGCGTTCATTACAAGTTACAAACCCAGAATCAATATTTTTAAAGGTGTCTGTTTCTAATTATACGATTATTTTAGAAGTATTAGCTTGAAAGAACGCAGGTTCAGCTTTGACTTCCAGGGTCTTCTTTAGCCCACAGCAGGGTTGCTATAGCAACCAGTTTCGTTAATGTCAACAGGCACTGCTGGTCACCTTTGACTTCTGAATGTCTGTCTGATTTTCGTTCTACATTCCCATTGTTTTGTAAGTAAAGATCATGTACTATAAACATTTACATCACAAGTTACACTGAATGTAGAAGAAAGGAAATTGAAGGCCCAAGTGGAAGTATGTGACAACAAAACCTGATGGTTTCCAAGTTCAGAACAGTTGGCTTTTGAATAGATGTACTTCTTGTTAATTGGAGCATGTAAACCTAACTGTTACTCAGAAAGACCCGCTCGTTTTGCGTGTTCTCTTTTCAGGTAAGACTTTAGGCGACTGTCTGTGGCTGTAGCTGTTCGAGTCTGTAGCGAAATGAGCATTCTACCGGGAACCCCATCCGCGGCTGCAGGACAGAACCTCAAGAGCAGGAGCAGTACTCCCGCTACTGATAAACACAGATATGACACAGGTTTGAAACCCTTAAGTTAACTTAAATGTATTCATATGACATCAAATGATGATGACGGTGACATGATTACGTCAAGTTACTGCCTGCTTATTTGACTGAACGTCGCGGACTCGTTGGTACTGCTTTACAATTGATTAGTGTTAACGTTGCAGATTTTTCCTTCGCTAACGGGTGTTTAAGACGAAATACTGTTCCGTAAATTCTCGTTGCGCATCTGTTAGGCGAGGTAGTCGTCACTGAAAAGCTTGTTTTTGTTACAGAGGAGGTGCTGCTAGCCAAGGACTACATATCAGCAGAGGATGTCTTAAGACTTCCGAGGATAACTGACCGTAAGATATGATTCAGCTGACTACTTCCAGATGTTTATACTTTATCGTGGAAACTGTTTAATCTTGTGAATATGATTTGCGTCTTTGGAAAGCGCTTGTTTCAAGACATATGCTTAATATACAAAGTGTGTGACGGCGGCTATATGAAATTGAACTTGTCACTTGCAGGATACTTGTGTAAGCCTGACGCCAACGTCTACGATATCGATTTCACGCGGTTCCGCATAAGAGATATGGAAAGTGGCACAGTTCTCTTTGAAATTGCCAAGCCTTTGCCCCCAGGTAGTGATCGTCTTGCATTTACTCGCCCGCCGCATTGTTTTTCCTTGATCGATATTGCCCATTGTTGGTCTCTTGTTTTAACGCGCCCTTGTTGATTACAGACGTGGATGACGATCCTGAACCCGATTCTGAGGATAACGATCCCAACGCAGGACGCTTTGTGAGATATCAATTCACTCCTCAGTTTCTTAAACTGAAAACAGTGGGCGCCACGTAAGATACTTCATCAACTCAATTCTTTTGACATCGTATAAATCCATTAAAATGTATAAACTATAATAAAGATTAGTTAATATAAAGAGTATGAATACAAGTGTTAATTGATTTTAATTGGAAGTATTACTACGATAACTGTTATCATATTTGCCAAATATTTTCTAAATCCCAACCTCCCCGGGGTTAATTTAACCTTGCGTCGTAGGGTGGAGTTTGTAGTTGGAGACAAGCCAGTCAACAAGTTCCGGATGATTGAGCGCCACTTTTTCCGCGACCGTCTTTTAAAAAGTTTCGATTTTGAGTTTGGCTTCTGCATGCCCAACAGCAAAAACTCCTGCGAACATATCTACGAGTTCCCAGCTCTGCCTGCCGATCTAAGTATCCAACTTAAAGCCACTGTGTTTATCCAATTGTTTGACTAATCTCAATGTTTCTTGCCCTTGTCAGTTCAAGAGATGATACAGAATTCGTTCGAAACCCGCTCCGATTCGTTCTACTTCGTCGACGACCGTCTTATCATGCACAACAAAGCAGATTACGCGTTCAATGGGGGCCTGGAGAAGTGAGGGAGCATCAACAGAAGAAGAGGAAAAACAAATACCCAATAGAATTATTCAGATCCCTTTAACACATTCCACTGCTTTCTTTCCCCAAGTACTTAACAAGGTTCATTTGCGTAGTTAAATTTAAGGCGTGTGGGTTATAACGTCGTGTTGTAACGCGGCCTAAATACGTTTTCATTCCCCTTTGATGATGCAAAAACAAAGAAAATCGACCTCGTATTTAATAGCACCAAGTGTATGGCTTTTTAGATTTGTACCAGGAAAAAAGCTTGTTTCAGTGAATACAACTTAGTCGGAAATGATGGATGGAGAGAGGATCTTGCCGACTGCGCATGCGCCGGACTGAGATATCCTGGTCCAAAGTTTGGTACCTGCTGCGAACAGGTTAGAAGGTCAGCAGTATCTTGAAAGTCATGGCCATGTGCTCCGACGATTCGTTCGAAGTCAACGAGACAGATTATGACTGCGCCACTCTAAATGGCTTTGGCAACGAGTCGGTGTATCAACATTGGTTCCGCTATGATTTGTGCGGCACGGTCATTTTGTGCGTCGCTTACGGGCTGGTTTTCTTCATCGGTCTAATCGGTAACTGCCTCGTCGTCTTTGTCGTCCTCAGGACCAAACCGATGAGGCGAAGTGTCACCAATGTTTTCCTCGTCAATCTAGCCTTTGCCGATCTTCTCGTCGTGCTGGCCTGCTTGCCGTTCACTCTCGTCGCCAACTTGTTATACCGTAAGGTCTACTCTTAATACAAGTGATTCCTTCAGTTTGATTAAAAAATTATTAATCTAATTAATCTTGCCTGTAATGCGATATGAAAGGCGATGCTCCCTTGCCTTTAATTTTTCGGTCTCGACATAGCCTCTCGACTGGGAACGTCTTTGAGGCGCATTATTGCTGATGTTAAAAGGAAGATATATTAAAAAAGATTATATTACCAGAGCTAAGATCCAATAAGAGAGGGACAACAGGCAGCCCCACATCTCAAGTGCTCACAAAGGACCGAGAACTTTATACTTCCATTAATAATTATAATACGAAAGTCTAGTAATGCAATAGGCTACTCGATTAAAGTGGGAATCTTAGCTGTGAATGTATTTTAAGGTGGGAACGTAGATAAAGGAACGGCCTGCTGTGAAAAAGAGCATTCCTATAGCGGAATAAGTCGAGTCTATATCAGCTAATTGTGTGTTATTTTTAGAAATCCAGATGTAGCCTCTTTGAGGTGTTGGAAAAAGAAACATTCTTTCATTGGCCAGCTGTAAAAATAGCTGTTTTTCTATTCGCTGTGTTAGCTGATATTCCAAATTGGAGTTGGTTTATAAGAGTTTCACAGTGAAGCTGGGATAAGGTAAATGAGTTGAATCCTATTTTACGATTACGATCGAAGCCGCGGTCGTACAGGCGCGGGGTCAAATCAAAGCCGTGAGGCGGAAGGACGGAGGTGCTGCAGCGATAGTATCGTAATCTTCACCCAAAAAAGGCCACCAGGACTTCGTCCAAAGGTTCCAAGTTTGCCAAGTTTGAAAATAAAGAAACTTCCCTGTGGGGCTTCATTACGCCAGTCCCGGCAGCGTAAACTGAAGCCATTGCTGGTCTGTCCGGCGATGTAACGGCCAGTGACCAGCAATCTTCGTTTACAAGAAGAGCCTTATTTGTACCTCGAAAACCTTGTAACATGTCCTTTACAAAGAAGTGATAAGTTAGAAAGTTAATTGTGCTTAAGTTTAATCAAGGTCTTGACACTAGGGCGTGAACAGCAGAAGAGGTTGGTACAGAAAGATGAGATTGCAGTGTATATTCAAGGTTTATTGCCACTGATGACATGCCGTCTCAATCGATTCGTACCCCCAACTCAAAGGGCCCTTTCGTCACAAATAAACTAGTCGCGAATCGGTGAACACACGATAGCTCATTTCCAGTCCTGATCCTTTTACCTAGCAAATTATTGAGTGTCGCTTCAGAATTACCCTTACTGATGAAAGGAATACAAAAAAGTTACCTTCGCTGCAGTCAGTATTAATTTAATCAACTCGCTTTGATGCAATAGAAAAGATATGGAGAACGCTGCTTAATTTGCATTCAGTGCACAAACAGATATCTGAAGTTGGACTGAAAATTGCAGCGACTGAACAACGGATCCAGTTGGAAAAAATGCGGCAACGCTGCACTTGCACTTGAAAACCTTTCAGGGTTTCGCTGTTGTTTACAGACCGTCAAGTACAAATATTCTCTCAACTGTATTATTTTCACATTCAAATACTTAAGACAGACCCTTTTGTCTTCAAGAACCAACGGCTTTTGAATGTCTGAATGTGATTTATTCAGTTGAGAGTTTTAATATTCGAGTGATCCGACGTTATGGACATCAAACAACCTTTAACACGTATACCATTTCACTTAAATCATTTCGAAATAGAATCGTTGGAGGATATCTGGCAACGCCGGATTTACCGAGTGAACAGAGCAGACGAACTTTAAGTGAGCAGCGAAGACTGCGTCTACCTTTCGGAGGTAGAATTACGTCAAGAAAGTCTGAATTTTCGACACCCAAGCTGGAATACGACACTTTCATTTGGTTATTACAACGGTCTTGGGATTTACCTCCATTTGTAAAGCGTATACTGCGAACGGCGGGTGCAGTCGTTTGAGTAGGCGACGAAAGATTGCCACTTTGGAAACTTCTCTCATTGCAAATGTCATTTCCAAAAGCCAAGGAACGGTGAGTCCTCGCTGACGACGACTGAAAAACTTGATTGACTTTCGTTTCAGAAGAAATATCAAGTGTCACCAACGTTGTGATTAGCGATATGTTGAACGCTTCTTACACCGTATTATCGATGAATTTGTTCAACCAAACGAACCTAGGTCGTTCCTTTGGTCCCAGTTTGGTGTCATACTAATAGTCTGTCGTTTGGTAACGACTCTAGTTATGAACATGTTCATAGTTTTCTAGTACAGTCTACACTAGAGCAAAAAAGGGCCCTGAATGGCGGATTTATTGTATTCTTGAACTTTTGGGATTTTATTTTGGCAGAACTAACCAACCGATTTCAATGAAACTTGGCATGTCTATTAAGTACTACTTGGTCTACCTTCGGTATTTTTTGGAATGCTATATCTTTGATAGTGCAAGAGCAAGAAGCAACCTTTCCTCGAGCAAGAACCCTTTTTTACTGCTCAAGACTGTACGTATAGAAACTTCAACGAGTGAAAAACTAAACTACGTCTCGTATCTAGAAAAAAATGTTTCAGCGCTGTGATTAACCATCTGGTGAACCTCTTGCTAATGCAGTGTTGACGAATCGATAATTAGACAGTCCATAAAGCGTTCTTGTGAACCTTTTAGCTGACTAATAAAAACTTTAACGACTGAAAAACCTTAACTGCGTCTCTGGTCTGAAGGATTAAGATGTTTGACACGACTGACAACTTGCACTATCTAGTTTAGCTATGAACTTACATGCCACTATTCAAACTACTGATAGTAACCTTTAGTATTTTCTGAAGTTCTTCAACTAGTTCCATTTCTTTGCAATAGGAACTGAACCAAGATGCGAGACATTTAATTAGCTCCATTTTCCGATCATGTACCAACACATTCGCGACAAAACTATAAGAGTTTCCTCTGGAAGACAATACAAAGCAAAAAGAACACGATTGTTACCAAAGCTGCCGAGCAACAACTTTTGATATCCTTCTCCCCTTTCTCTTGTTTTACTCCTCATTTCTACCGAAGACTTTATTGGTCGCCAAGAGCGCTGCATTGGGGCTAGGGGTGATGACGAGGGCGCTGGCGGATATCCCGTTTACGCTGCTTCATATAGAAATGGCCCTGGTTGCCATAATGCACATGACCAGGCGACGGTTACCATAGCCAGTAACAGATCGGAATCACCGATCGTGTATTCTGCAGATTCACGATCTGCCAATGAATTATATTTGAAGTTTACTAACAGTTAAGTTATTCCGTAGTTGTTTCATCGTTGTACCTGCCGGAGTAAAGTATCGATTAAAGCCCTTCGGCTAAAAGGGTTTTACGTCGTTCCGGCTGATCTTGACATAGCTTCAAGGTAAACTGATAAAGTAATCAGGCGAGAATAACCTTTCAAGTTCTACCCTATAAGTATAGGATAGTCTTAACCTTACTTCCTAGTGCAGATGTAGTTTACTCTAAGAGTGTGCCATGTGATATGCCAATGACCAGTGAAAATGTCTCGACTCGACAGGAGTAATATGCATTCTGGCTTTGTTTCTTTTTGTCCTTTGGAAACAATAGCCTGGGTTCTGGGGCCGGTGATTTGCAAATTGGTACCTTACCTGCAAGGAGTATCAGTGTGCGCCTCGGTCTACACACTGGTAGCCATCGCCATGGAACGCTATCGTACCATCTGTCAGCCATTATGCATCCGCTTACGTCTGTCTCACTGCCGGATTATTATTTGGCTCATATGGATTTTTGCCGCCCTGCTGACGTTACCCTGGGCCATTGTTTTCCAGCTCCATCCGCTTGACGAACTTCGCGGGATCTTCGATATTGAGGTTGGCTTTTTCCTCCTTCACGTTCATCACTGATATAGACCTTCTTATTTTAGAACTACCCAATCGTTTTCTTGTTATCTACTTGGGAATGGCTCAAAGGTTCGATGCGTCATCCTGAATTTAAAACAAAAAACCCATCAGTTTAGATTCTTGTCCGTCTTGGAAACGGAACAAAAAACTCAGATTAGATAGCAGTACCTACCAATGCCTCTCGTAGGACGCATTCGACTCGAAGGGGAAATCGCTGTTTGCCCATTTTTTTCCTCTGCTGACTTTTAAGATTACGGCTCTGGTTTAGAATGGGAACTTGCATCCGGTCCCATATGCGTCAAACATCGCCTGTGTGGGTGTCCCTGAAATGGAAATCGGATACTATTTACTGATCCTTTAGATAATCAAGCGTGTGTCCGATATAAAGCGCATCGATTGCGTACACTTCCCGTGGCAATAAAGGCGCCAGATAGTTTCGTATACTGGGGCCCCTTAGAAAGGCTATTCATTATTGAAGTTGGGCCCCCTTTTCGCGCGTTTTATTGTCTGCCCAAGAAAGGCCGCCAGCAGCCGTATGAAGATCTAACTTCAGCAAAGAGTAAACACAGTGCGATTTCCACGTATAATGAACGCCGAGCCGTGAATGTAACACACTATATAAACCAGACTCATTGGATCCCAGTATGACGGGAGCGTTCTAGGCAAACAAGGCATTGAACTTGACGTATGTAATGAATACATTACCCACCTCTTTATTCAGGGAAACAACGCTATATAACACTCTTTGTAAACACGGTACATTCTGGTTAATTATTTCAATATCCACGCGTTAATTTATACAATAAAAAAAGCAGGAGTGGACGTCGCGCTCGATGAATATCAAGTTCTAAAACGCATAACTGAATGGCATATATCGATTTCTTGATATTTCTTCCACATAACATTCAGCCCCTGTGATATACGCGTTATATAGTTATAACAGTAGTTATAGTATATAGTAGTATATAGTGACTTGTCTAGTTATAGATGAGTTAGATATATGATACATTGGGTTGGTCTGAAATTGTTCTGTCTTGCTTTAGGTTTGCACCGAGGAATGGACGAGTACATTAGTAGCCAACATGTACTTTGTAGTGGCCCACTTGGTTCTGTGCTATATGGCACCTCTGCTGATTATCGCCGTATGTTACGCACTGGTGTGGAAGCGTGTCTGGTATCGTCAAATCCCATCGGAACTGTCGCCGCACTTGCATAAGCTACACAACTCCAAGATTCGAGCGCTTCGCATGCTGCTGGCCGTTGTCATCGCGTTCACGCTCGCCTGGCTTCCGCTCTACTGCACCTTCGCACGCATCAAACTGGGACCTCCGCTCAGCGACGGTCAAGCGGAATTCTGGCGTAATATCGTTCCGTTCGCCCAGTGGCTCGGAGGATCCAACAGCTGCGTCAATCCCATCCTCTACCAGTTTCTCGACCCCAAGTTCCGCGTTGGATTCCGCACGGCGCTTCGCTTCCCCTCCACCAATCGACACAATAGTGACCGGCAATGGAACAGGAGTTCACCCAGAGGAGTCTGGATATAAAACAGAGATTTAAACTGACGCATAATGAGCTTAAATAACTGTTTGGATAACTTTTGGACACAGGAATAGCCTAGCAGACGAACTCTTCAAACCACGTGCTTGCTGTTTTGTATTCAATGCGTGACAAAGCGGCGTTGCCAGTCATTTCTCAATCTTAAATCGTTCAGATTCCTTCCAAAAAGAGTGTAGTCGAGTAGTTTGATGACTAAACGTTAACACTGTTGCCATATGATCATGCGTATGGCCAAAAGTTAAACACGAAATAAGGATATATATCAATATTCTACCAAGAAATTGCCATGAATGACAGAGATATCTTTATAACATGATATATTCGTGATAATTTATCGATTCTTAGGTTTGACGTGAAATAAGAACCCCTTTGACAAGATCTTACGTTGACACTGCATAAATAAACAATGATTTACGAAATGTGCATCGATATAATTTAATACCTATACCTTGCTGTAATTACCAACTGTGTTACTTGCCAGTTTAACAGCCAAGATTCTTGATATGGAAATACACGGCATATAGCTGCTTTACCTGACTACTAACAGCCTATTTTGTAAGCATGACTCGCACAAGACTTGCCCTCTATCGATGATCAAATCAGTGATATCAACCTGTAATTACCTGGACAGGTATCTAATTTATAAGCTGATAAAAATCACCGCTGAATTTTTAACTACTTAAATCCTCTGAAACAAACAAGTAGATGGAATTTATTCCTGCGAGGATCAAGTCTGAAACAAGGGGCGTATAAATTTAATCGTGAAACCTGGACGGGCGATAAAAAGCCGAGAGAAAAAAAGGAGAAACCCTTGTGAAATCCTAATTACTCGGCCGCTGACTGCGAAACCACAGATCAAGCCCCAGAGACCCATTAGAAAAAGGAATCTTTGTTTCTAAACTTTCCCTCTGCATACTGAAAAGAAGCCTGAGAAGTAAAATAACACTCCTTTTTTTCGCCTCTAAACAAACGAGCATTAAAGCTGTTTTTATTTTAGATCAACTTGCAGTTCATCTGCGGTTTTTAACTTAGGAAATTCAAGTCTTTTAAAAAAAGGCTTTTTTGACAGGACAGTAACAAGTGATCTTAGCATCTCAAGTTCACTCATTAAGAACCTGTTCCTCTCCGTACAAGTAGATCGGGAAACAAAAGAAATTGTTTCAAGACCAACGGTTATCCCCCGCAAAAAATGCATACATGCAACCAGGGAGAACCTGATCTGTTTAACCTCTAGAGCGACCAAAAAACGGCAGAGAAAGAAGTTCAAATAACAGACATTTCAGACATACCAGTGTGAACGAAGAAAAACCGTCAAGAGATCAAAATAAAAGCTGAAAAACAAAACTGTAAGCAATCTGGCCTAGTTAAAAGAGCATCGTTAAAATATCTAATATATCATACATCGCATGATATGGTGTTGATATGTTATATTACGATATTTTGACGTTTTTATCAAGATGATTTTTCCAATGGCCAGAGAGATCGCAATGTACAAACTCACGCACATCTCGTCCTGACTGCTGGCGTTATCTAGCAGACGAACATTTCAAACCGCAGCGTTGCCATATATCCTTGCAAACCGGAACATTTTGAAAGCTGCTCAACTGTGGACCTGGCTGAACGTTTTAATGAGGTGGTATCCCTCCGTGAAAAGATAAACAAATAAACAACAACAACAACAACAACCGCGGTAACAACAACAAGTGCAATTTACTCGTTTTCAATCTCAAGGTCCTCCGCGGTACAAAACCAGCTTGGTATATAATAATCAAGGGCGCTAAAAAGGCAAGCAAACTACCATCTTTAGTTCACTGATAAACCAACTGAAAACACAAGTACAACAAATAACTTGTTTGCACGCACTTCTTAATAAACCCCAGTAATGAAGATAGAAAAAATCAAAACAAGATAGTAAGAATATGAAAAAAAAAGATAACAGTAATATATAAATCGGAGAAACATTTTAATGAGCGGACCGGGATATACGAAAAAAGTCCGCTAATGAAGGCCAGCTATAGCAGTGCGATGAAACAGAGGAGATTGGGCTATTGCCCACCCAGTCCTCCTCCCCTCAGACGAAGGTGAAGGAAGGCGACCGGGTGGGTTCAGCAACGGTAGGAGGGCCCAGGTCACGTGATCTCGTGACGTCACCGATACCTGGAGAAGCGAATTGCGGCTAATCGGCGCTACTTGTGGGGCCGATGGACAATTTGGCACATGGGTAATCACTAAAGCGATGAACGTGCGAAGAGAAAGCACCGAAATGGCCAATGTCAGCCGAGAAAATGGCTGAAAAGTAAACAGGTGGCACCGGCCGTGCAATATATAGCGACGGCGCCTCGCCCCTCGCCCCGTTTTCACCAGTACTGTCCTGACGTTGGTGCAGTTCGCTTATCCGCTCGTATATTTGACGGGAAACTTTCAGATTCACCGTATATCGAAACTGTTGACCTCTGAACAAAGTATCGATTGATATTCTTAACCGTTTTATTCAGTTGTTTGTTTTAAGTCAGAGATAAGAGTTGCGTCAGTGATTAGTTGGATGTGATTGTTGATAGTAAAATGCGACAAGTGAACTGTTTATATTACTGCTGACACCAGGTGAACTTGATAAAAAAGCCCGGGTGAGTTTAAAGTGACCGGTGGACAGATTCACTTCACATGTGGGCCTTGTGTGCGTAGGTAGGTAGGTGAAGACCTCTGAATCATTCGTATGCCAACTTCCTTTTTGGTCAGATTTATCCTCAAGCAGGGTTGTGGCACATAAGCTTCATCGCTTGACTCGTACACGTTGTGCCAGCTTTTACCAAAAGGGAAACTTTCCCACAAATATGTCAAGAATCTGTTTACATCTGCCAAAGTTTAAGACTCTTGAATGCAATCCAGATAACCGAACATTTTTAACTCGACTTTTTGTAAAGGTTATATGTCTGTCTATCTATCTATCTATCTGCCGTCTGTCTGTCTGACTGTCTAGCCACCTACCTACCGATCTATATATCCATCTATCTATCTATCTATTTATCTCTCTCTCTCTGACTGTCTGTCTGTCGGTCTGTCTATCAGTCTGTCTACAACCTCTCTATCCATCTCTCTGCCGATCTATTTCTCTATCTATCTATTTTTCTATCTGTCTCTCTGACTGTCTGTCTATCCATCTGTCTTCCAATCTTTCTATGCATCTCTCTACCGATCTATCTATCTATCGATCGATCCCTCTATCTATCTGTCTATATGTCTGTCTATCTGTTTCTTTGACTGTCTGTCTATCTATCTGTCTATCCATCTCCCTACCGATCTATCTATCCATCTACCTATCTACCTATCTCTATCTACCTATCTCTCTCTCTCTCTTTCTCTCTCTGTATCTCTGACTGTCTCTCTATCCACCTGTCTATTACAAGTCTCTCTATCCATCTCTCTACCGATCTATTTCTCTATCTATCTATCTGTCTCTCTGACTGTCGCTCTAGCTCTCTGTCCATTTCTATCTAGCTGTCTGTCTATCTGTCTTTTTATCCGTCTATCTATCTGTCTATTTGAGTGTCTGTCTATCCATCTGTCTACCAATGTCTCTTTCCATCTCTCTACCGATCTATCTATCCATCTATCTACCGATCTATCTTTCTACCTATCTACGAGCAGACCGTTTTTTATGAGCGGAACAAATGCCTTGACTGAGGTGATTTTTTGGAAAAAATTCCATTCAAAAAAAACTATAAAAATGTACGGTTTTCCTCTAGTTGTATCTCTTTTCATCTGTCAATTTTTTTAATCACTCAAAGCTTAACTGTGAGTCATTTCCAAGGTTTTTCAGAGCAGAGTTTCAAAAAAGGTAAAATGAAAGGAGATTTAAGAGAGACCTGAAGAAACGAGAACTTTTAAAATCCAAATATTAAGAAACGAAAAGGTGGGAAAAGAACGGGAAATCATGAATCATATAATGGAATAACGATATCTGTATGTATATAATGAAGACTTAGTTTCATATGCAATTTATTCTACTGTATATATCTATCTTCCATCTATCCTGTCTATCTGTATATCTGCCTATCTATCTGTCTATATCTATCTATCTTCTATCTATCTGTCTTTCTGTCTATCTGTCTGTCTAACCATCCATCTATCTGTCTGCCTGTATGTGTATAATTATGATATATCTATCTATCTATCCATCTATTCATTCATTTATGTGTATATCTGTCTTTCTATCTATCTATCGAACTTTCTATCTATCCATGAATCTGTTTATCTATCTTGGATTCTTTTCCGAGCCACTGCTCCAAGTATAGCTGCCAATCATCCTGCTGCAAAAATGAACTTAAAAAAAGACATAAACGTGGTGAGGAGAAACAAGCCTGTCGCACGTCCCTAAGATTGTTTACGCCCAGCGACGTGTTCCAAAGGCTCTGTAACAACAAACCAGATTACAGCGTCCGTGCCAAACATAAAGCAGAACAAGGCAAAGAGCCACTTGATTTCAACGAGTATGACCTCATGTTCTAACATTAAACCGTTTTCCCTTCAAGTTGCGGCAACACGTATGGCGCTGTTGGCACATTCTAATCAGCTATTACGTTAGGTCCGGTAAAACTTAACCAGCCGTATACAAGGTCATTTAAATGCTTTTGAAGTTAATTGAGAACTGTAAGAAGCATGTATATGTGTAATATAATACTAATGATATTATATGTAATACTATAAAAATAATAATATGGACACATGTATATATTTGTCTGATGCAAATATATACACATCATATTAAAATCTGCCTGTCTATCTATCTATCTCTCTATCTATCTACCTATCTATCTATCTATCTACCTATCTATCTATTCATCTATCTGTCTATCTGTCTGTCTCTCTGTCTAGCTGCTACCTATCTGTCTGCCTGTCAATCTTATCTAACTATCTATCTAACTATGACCGATATATATATATACATATATATATCTACAGCATTGTCTATCTTTAATTGACTCTATTTCTTATACGAAAAGTACTTGTGTATCATGTACTTTAAATCTCTTTACAATGATTGTTTTAACACGAAAAATAATAATTTAAGCTGTTTTTTTTTCTTACGTGACTGTTATTTTATTTTATTTAAAAACTGCCGAGGTGTATCGGTTAGATAATGAATTGATTGTCGAGATATTCCCTTTGATTTCAAATCTGATTTGACTGTTGCGTTTGCGAATTGCCCAACTGAGAGCCCTGTGCAGAATCCAATAATTATCAGTTTGGATTCGTGAAAAGAGTCGAGTTTCCATCTGAGAACCTTTCTCTTTAAGTTTCACAACACACGACGTGAAAACGTGACTCCAGACAATCTTATTATTATGATTTCTTGTAGAAAAAAATCATTTTCCGGGTTCTTTTGACTGCGCCGATGTTTCATACTGTGCAAACTTCCGTCTTGTGTAAATTATTCGTCCCTTTACTTTTGGCGGGTTCTTTTCGGCGGGGAATTCAAAATTCATACTTCGTATCTATCTATCTATCTATCTATCTGTCTATGTCTCTCTACCAAACTATGTATCTATACGTCTATCTATCTATCCAACTATATATATATATATA
>JAIQCU010001247.1:0-23330 GCA_022114935.1 Leptestheria dahalacensis | reverse complement strand
GAACTCGACACAACTCGAACCGAAAAACAGCAATTGGAGGAGCAACTACGAGAAACAACATCCCAGAGAGTCGAGATGGCCGAAAAAGCAAATTCCCTGACCTTGGAGAGACAGCAAGTGGAACAACAGACCGAGCAGCTGTCTGCCAAGTTAGCAACTTCCGAAGAACTCTACAAGACTTTGACTACAGAGAACGACAAGCTTCTTGAGAGGGTCAGAACTGTTGAACTTGATCTTCAGCAGTCCGCAGTTGAAAAGGAGAAGCTTCTAAACGACCTCACTGCAGTTCAGACTGAACAGCATCAACTGGAGGAACAGGTCGAACAGCTTCGCCTGAATTACCAGACTACTGAGCAGCGACTTCAAGAAACTGCATCCCAGAGAGTCGAGTTGGCCGAAAAGGTAACTTCCCTGACTTTGGAAAAACAGCAACTCGAACTACAGACCGAGCAGCTGTTTGACAAGGTAGCTACTACCGAAGAACTGTACAAGACCTTGACGTCTGAGAACGATAAGCTTCTTGAGAAGGTCAAAACCGCTGAACTCTACCTTCAACAATCTGAAGCTGAGAAGGAACAGCTTCGAGGAGAACTCGGTCACAATCACATCGAAACACAGCAATTGGAGGAGCAGGTTCAACAACTTCGCCTTAGTTCCCAGGCTACTGAAAAGCAACTACAAGAAACTGAAATTCAGAAAGTCGAGTTGGCACAGAAAGTTGTTTCTTTGACCTTGGAGAAGCAGCAAGTGGAACAGCAGGCTGAGCAGCTCTTTGCCAAGTTAGCAACTACCGAAGAACTGTACAAGACCTTGACTACAGAGAACGACAAGCTTCTTGAGATGGTCAAAATCCTTCAAATTGATCTTCAACAGTCTTCTGTTGAAAAGGAAAGGCTTTTGGGCGAACTCGGTTCCGTTCAAACCGAAAAACAGCAATTGGAGGACCAGGTCGAACAACTTCGCCTAAGTTCCCAGGCTACCGAGGAGCGACTACAAGAAACTGCATCCCAGAGAGTCCAGTTAGCAGATACGGTAGATTGCCTGACCTTGGAAAAACTGCAAATGGAACAACAGGCCGAGCAACTGTTTGCCAAGGTAGCAGCTACCGAAGAACTGTACAAGACCTTGACGACAGAGAACGACAAGCTTCTTGAGAGGGTCAAAACCGTTCAACTTGACCTTCAGCAGTCTGCAATTGAAAAGGAGAAGCTTCTGAAGGACCTCACTGCAGTTCAGACTGAAAAGCATCAACTGGAGGAGCAGGTCCAACAACTTCGCCTAAGTTCGCAGGCTACCGAGGAGCGATTACAAGAGACTGCATCCCAGAGAGTCGAGTTAGCCGAAAAAGTAAATTCCCTGACCTTGGAGAAACAGCAAGTGGAACAACAAACCGAGCAGCTGTCTACCAAGTTAGCAATTACCGAAGAACTCTACACGACCTTGACTACTGAGAATGACAAGCTTATTGAGAACGTCAAAACCGTTGAACTTGATCTTCAGCAATCGTCAGTCGAAAAGGAGAAGCTTTTAGGCGAACTCGGTGTAAAGCAAACCGAAAAACAGCAATTAGAGAAGCAGGTTCAGCACCTCCTCACCAGTCTACAGGGCACTGAGTTGAAATTGGAAGAAGTTAACGGGCAGAGGACCGTCTTAGCAGAGAAACTAGACTCACTGGCTGTGGAGAAACAAGCTCTGGAGCAGCAGGTCAAAACTGCTGAACTTGGCCTGCAGCAGTCAGAAGCTGAGAAAGACAAGGTTTTACAAGAACTCAGTTCCATTCAAACCGAGAAACAGCAACTCGAAGATGAGATGCAGCAGCTTCGCCTCGAATTCCACGTCAGCGAGGAGCGACTACAACAAACCGAAATCCAGAAAGTCGAGGTGGCGCAGAAAGTCGATTCCTTGACCTCAGAAAACCAGCAGTTTGAAGAGCAATTCCAACAACTATCTGCTAAAGTGCAAGCCACAGAGCAGCGCTACGAGGCCTTAGCTTCTGAGAAAGACCAGCATCTCGAGAAACTGAAGAATGTCGAACTTGGCCTGCAGCAGTCTGAAGTTGAAAACGGCAAGGTTTTACAAGAACTCAGTTCCATTCAGACTGAACGACAGCAACTGGTGGATCAGATGCAGCAGCTTCGCCTCGAATTCCACGCCAGTGAGGAGCGACTAGAACAAACCGAAATTCAGAAACTCGAGTTGACACAGAAAGTCGATTCCTTGACCTCGGAAAAGCAGCAGTTTGAGCAGCAATACCAACAACTAACTGCTAAACTACAAGCCACAGAGCAGCGCTACGGGGCCCTAGCCAGTGAGAAAGATCAGCACCTCGAGAAGCTGAAGAACGTCGAACTTCACCTTCAGAAATTAGAATCTGACCATAACCAAACTTTGGAGGAGCTGAAATCGCTTCAAACCGAAAAGCAGCAACAAGAAGAGCAGATCCGACATCTTCGCGCTAATCTCGAGTCCACCAGGGATCTTTTCGATCGAACCGAAGCTCAGAAAGCCACGCTGGCCGAGAAGGCGGACACGCTGACTCTGGAACAGACGGAGCTGGAACAGCGAAGCACGCAGCTTAGCACTGACTTGGAGGCTGCGCAGGAACGCTTCAAGTCGGTATCTACCGAGAAGGATCAGCTCGCGGAGGCTTTAGCTGAAATGGCGGAAGCGCAGCAGTCCCTGAAATCAAAACTGGATTCGCTATCCGAAGAATTGAAAACCACCGAAGTTCGTCTTAAAGAGTCAGAGGCCCAGAAACTGGACTTGGTCACCAAAGTAGAATTCCTAGAGGAAAGACTGGAAGTGTCTCAGAATAAATACATCGAGGCTATCGCTAAGAACCAGGCAGGGGTCTCTGTATCGCACTACGAGAACAAGCTGAAGGACATGGAGAAGAAGCACCGCGTAGAACTGGAGCGCATTAGGGAAGAGGCGCAGAAACAGGTCGAGGAAGCCCGCAGCAAAGCCCTGGAGGATCTCGACAAACACAAAGAGACTTTGGTAAAATGATACTTGATATTAAAGCTGAAAATTAACACCTGATAGACATTAACCTAGGCTAGTAATCTTTATAAGTAACAAACACTAGGTAATATGGTTTTAACAGACACACTGTTGGGTTTTGCAGACCGCCCAGCATAACGAAAAGCTGAAGGACCTAATGTCGCGCCAGACTGCCACATCCGACCTGGAGTCCGTCAAGGACGCTACCCTGTTGCGACAAAAGCAGGACTCGCTGAAGAAGGAGCTGCGGGAGAAGGAACTCGTTATCGAGGAATACGTCCAAAATGTATCCCCATTACTATTATTATATTGTAATTCTCTGATATTAAAGCTTGTTCATTACTATTATTCTAACTACCTTTATACAATATAACTAGTTTTACAACTACGGTTAAAGTTAAAACGAATCGGTTATAGTCGTTCATATAGACTTGAGTTGTTAATTGTTCTTCCCTGTGCAGATGCGAGTCGCCCAGGAAAAGATGACGGAGCTCGCGGGACAGATGGACGAGCTCAAGTCCGAGAATCAGAGAATCAAGGCGCAAAACCGGTCGCTCAGCGTCGAGCAGCAGCATCTCCTGGCCAAGATGGCTGCTGAGAAGGAAAAGGTGGAAGCTCGAGAACGACGGTGGTCGATGTAAGTTTTTAATAAATAAAATAATAGAAACCCTGTCCCTGTACGTTTGCGATGCGTAATCATCAACTACACTACGCACTTCAAGTCAACTGTATTAAAATAATATAGTAGTTAAACCTGCATTGTATACACACGTTAAGGTATTTTCCAGGCGTATTTTTTACTGGTCTTGAAGCGTCAATCTAAAACTAATGAGATCAATGAACCTTTGTCTCATTGTAGGGCGCGGGAAGCAGCCAGTACGGGTGATCTGAACGGTAAATATCAAATTTCACGTTTGTAGTGTCTTGCCTAGTTTACAATTTATCTTCTAACATATTTTAAAAATTATCTTTTCGCTATTTATTATAATTTTGTTTCATAATTTATTTATTATTATTATTATTATTATTATTGTCGTATTATTATTATTAATTTAATCCTTTTTATAGATTACTGTGTCGTCTAAATTATTATTAACATTTATTGCTGTTATTGTTTTGTATTTCGATTTTAATTTGAATTATTTGAAAGTCTACTGTAATTTAATATCGCTGAATTGAATCCTCCATCCACAGGTTCCATGGCCGACCTCTTAATGGAGGGACGTCGACACACGATGGACTTCAAAACGCGCCGAACGGCTGCAAGCGAGTCCAACATTGGATCGGCCTCGGCTTCGACTTCCGACACAATCTTCAAGGTACCCAAGATGCTGCTAACACAGGACGGTAATACGTCTCGACGCGATTCGGTCAGCAGCGTCGGTAGTACCGGCTCTAGCGTCTTCGCCGGACGAGAATCGATTCCGCACGGCGCTGGGCGTTTCTTCCACTGTGATGAAGAAGACGGAGAATTCTTCAGCAATTCTTATCTGAACGATCTGCGTGCGGGTAAGAATTTTTTTAAAAATATATGTCCAAATGGAGAACGCATTGACACGAATGGTTATAAATAGTGATATACTATTATAGGCATTAATATCATATAATTATTATAACCATTGTTAAAATCCCTTGCTTATATGATCATGTGGGGCATACATTGACACAAGTGATTAAAAAAACAGTGTTATGTTAATAAAAACGATAATACAGTGAACTATACAATAAACGAAGGTAACTGCACCGTCGACGATCCCACGTTGCGGCGCCTCAGCGAGTTGCATCGCCGAAACACTCTTCAGCTCCCGCACATGAGATCGGCCTATCCCGGTGAAGTGTGCAACGAGCGACTGCGGATTGTCGACACCAGTGAATTTGAATCCAGGGAAAACAAGGTTAGTTTTTAGCAATACGCTTACTATTTAGCGATCGATAACAATTAACGCAATTAAAATTATTTTACATAATTCCATGTTCCAGGCTAACCCTTGTGAAAAATAAGTTAAGAGAATAAGCCAAGATGTTTGTAAAGTTAACCAAGACGTCTATTGTGTGTTTTAAACGTTCATTATTAATTTTTATTGATCGTTTTTGGAACTATAGCAGGATCAGGAGAATATCGAAACCCTCACGAATGCCGCAGCTCGCCTGGATATCGACACGCCGCCTGCAGCCAATACGAGAAAGCGCCGGTCCCAGTCGCTGCTTGAAGTGCCAACCGAGACGCCAGTTTCAGGTAATTATTGCATATTGGTGTTATTTTCCCCATCTATGTATCTAGAGGGCTTTAACTAGATTTTAAAGTATGCCCTTAATATTGCTTGTATGTACTTATAGTATAATATAATATTCAAATGTATATTTAATCAAAGACTTCATATAACCTCAAGATATAAGATTTTTAAGAATTATGCATTAGTGGTTATAATCTCCTTCAAGTATATTTATATTATAATGTGTTAAATTAGGGACATATTCAAACTTTTAATTATTTTAGTTAATCTGTAATTTTACCAATTTGGTTGAAAATATAAATGCTAGTGTGTTATTTCATACCCTAAATGCATGCGTTTAATGTCTATGTTACAGGACCTTCGGCCAAGCGACGTTCCATTCTAAGCGAGCAAAGGAACCAGCCCGGCAGCAGCCTGGACACTTCGGGCAGCACCGTGGGTAGCGTGGATCGCAAGAAACGGAAGGAATCTCTGCAGACCAACTACCAAAGACCGGGTCCACCCACTCCGACCAAGAATTCCGGCATGCGGACCAGAAGCCTGGCTACACCTTCGGTAAAATTATTTTTTTCCCACAAATGCCATTATATTATCATCATCATAAACATCATATCATTACCGATATTATTATATCATTATTTAACTATTTTTGTTTATTATTTTTAATACCATAATTATATTTCTAAGATTATGCAATTATAAATATCATCGCATTTGGGTGTAATCTTGCTGTGATATTTAATTCCGACCTTTTTGCAGGAAACACCCAAAGTTCAAACGCGTCTGGGCGCACGGCGAAGGACACCGGTTTTGAGTACGAGCGCAAAGAGCCGCCTCACCCCGTCGTCAATGTTGAAGAAAGTGCAGAATTTGATGACATCCAAGCAGCCGACCTCCGAGGTATTAGAACCAAACCTGAATCTACTTATTAACTTTGATTACCTAAAGGTAAATCGCATGTGAAATGATTCCAGATGAGTTAATCCTTCCAGTACTTAAGAGAATGTTTACGAAAATCTAAATTAGTTTTAATTAGTTACTTTGCATTTTCCGTCCTAATTTGTTTTCCATTTCGTTAAATCAAAATACAAAATAATTTATTTTTATGTTTATAAAAGCTGCATTTAAAAAGATAAATATTTTCAAATTGCAGACACCGAAGGGACCACGCGAGAGATCCAAACTCACAATATTCCGCAAGCCTGGCGGAAGCCGCGCCGGAGAGTCTTCGACTACCAAGAAGTAAACTGCATTTATGCGATAGTATCGTACCAGTCTTCAACCTTGCTGTCCTTTTATTTAAAAAGGTATTTTGCTATATAAAAAAATCTAGTTTCCTTTCATTTTCCTATAATTGCCTAATGTCACTAATTATTTGTCAGTACTAAATTCCCCTTTTTTTAAACAAAACATGTTTTTAATGTTGAATAATCAAACGCGTAATTCAATACAGCACGCTTAAAAAAGAAAAGATTCCATCCAGTTACGATTATAGTTGCACTTAAAGAAAGAGTTAATTTAGTTATGTTATAGTAATTCGGTAAACGTATCGCTTAGCTCGAAGAGCATTTCCAGTATTTCACTGGTTATAGTTTACTATACAACTAATTTTTGTTATTTCAAAGAAGGCTGGTACTATCTCTTATCATAACGGTTTTGAGTGGTAACATCGCTTTGCAACAATGTATTAACCAATTACGCTTTGTTGCTGAGACACCAGTGCTCAAAGATGAGTAAGTCTTCAGCAGTGTAACCGAGAATATTGAAAAACTGCATCAGTTTCGAAGGTTCCGTCGTCTTCAAGTTACCGTAAGTCTGCGCCGCTTCGTTAATTTCGTCGTGAATGCTGTGTAGCTGGTGCCAAAGTACTGAGTCAGGTACGTCTTCCATGAACATCATGTTCTCCATGCGAGTGACTAATCTCGAGCCTGGGGGGGGCAATTTTAAAAAAATTACAACTACAAGTTTGATGCGAATCAATTACCATGCGAATACTGAAAATTCTGTACATACTTCAATATATTATAATTACTGACTATTACTTCACATAATAGTTTTTGTAAGACCTTAATTATGTGAATTTTGTCAATGAAACCAGATCTTCTAGCAATATCACTTTATTTCTATATTTCTACCAAGAGTAATTTGAAATTACAAGAATACTTGTTTATTAAACTTACGATGTTGGATAGTATTTGTAGGACTTAATAAAGTTAACTTGATCCACCTAGATTGATCATAACCTAGATTAAAGAACAACTACTGATATCGATATAGTTAATCACATCATAACGCGCAACTGTAAACTTACAAGTTTGTAACTTAGTAATCGACATACTTTTCGGCACGTTGATATTCGGTTCCTGCAGTGACAGGGTACGGCCCTGCAGGTTGAGTTGGATACTGCTCAAGGTGCTATTTTTCTCAGAACTGGGGACTAGCACATTCAGTGCCGCAAATACCATCCCGGACTGTTGAAGATTGTCCGACTGTAACTGTACCGCGCCGCCTCTCATCAAGTGGTAAGTTAGTTGCCGTAGACCGGCTCTGTCCATCATGGCGGCGAGATCCCGCAGTGCAGCGATGTCGTCTTTGGAGAACGGAGCTCGGAAAGCGGGAGGTTGCCCTTGTACCTAGATGAAAATAATTATGTTTATATAAAAATTGAAAGATAAATCGACATGTATGTTAATTCTAAATAATTAATTATAAATAAAATTTACATTTAGATATGAATATCATGGTAATTAACTGTAATAGCCAACGAGCACGGGGTATAAGGTGGCAGTCGGCATCTGGTACCAAAACACAGCGAGTTCTAGTGGCGGTTGCAAATTCGGGACAATCCACAACAGTACATTGTATCACAAACCACGATAGCCTCCCCGTTTTTGCCTGACGAGTATCAGTGAACTCAAAAGATGAAAATTTACATGAATGATTGAGTTTCTGCAGATTTCGAGCATTTCGCAGAACTTGGTGTGCAGGTACGTGAAAATATCGGGATTCCGTGTGAGATCTCGTAACGAGCGGGCAGTCCCCAGAGACGACAGCTGCACCGCGGACCTCAGTGCCTTTTGAGAACATATGAGTTCCTCTTCGGTGTAAACTCGGGCGGCCAGGCTTTGGAGTTCGGTCGCTAATTTCCGTATGGGGGTCTCTAACAGTGCGAAGGATTTCATGAGGTTCGAGTGACTCGGGCTGACATGGACGACCCCATAGAGCCTGCGGAACCCTCGGGCGCTCGAGTCCTTCAGGACGAACGTGAACGAGGCGACCGACGTACCGTTCGCGGGATCGGTGAAAAAGGTGAAGCTGTCTCTTGACGGGCAAACCTTTCCAATAATTGAATACCAACGGGGAGTAATTGAAACTAATATTTACAATACCTCGGAACTTAAACTTTGGAAACACGCCTGGTGTAATCTCTTGTACAGAGCGGTATCAGGTTTGTCGCTGCTGACCATCGCCAGTCGTTTATCCTCCGTGTAAGTAATATAGCCGGGATGCGCGGAATCCAGGGGATTGCACGCCTTTTTCAGTGAAATAAAATATCGAGAAAAATAATAGACAGATATAAATTAGATTATGAATTTCCGCGTTAGTAATTAAGACTTACGACGCATGGCCACGGTTTGAGACTCAAACTACCGTCCTGGGTCAAGGTCTCGCCCTCAGTTTTTTTCCGCAGCTCTATGGCTCGCGAATGAAAGACTATGTTAGGGCCGTGGTGCTCGCAAAAATGGCATAGACCGAATTGGCCGTAATTCATTTTCGCTACAAACAGCCTTGGCAAATTAGTTTAATAGCATTTTTTCTCTGTGTCAATTTGAGGAGGATTTCATGGAAGACTTTGTTTACGTTTTGCGAGGTTTGCTCTGCGTTGCCAGATTTATTAAAACAAAATCGAATATCTTAAATATTAAGTTATTATAATTGATATTAGGATATTAGTTAATATATTATTATAATATTTAATAATTATATTATTTGATATATAATTTTATACTTATGTTTAAATTTTTAATAAATTAGTTGGCTATTTATGTTCTTATTTTATATAAAACAACCGGTATAATAATATCAAGTTAATTTGACGTTTAACCAATAGTTCAACATTCTACTTTATTCATCAATAAAGTCAATAAAGTCAAGTTTACTTAACCAGGTATTTTATTGTACCAAGGTCAAGTCTGTTTCAAATTCCAAATCGGTTACACTGAAACTTTAATTCAATAAACCTTAGCAAGTATTATGTGAGTAGTACATAAATTACAATTGCAGCTTAAGCTAGATTTCCATCAAATAGCCTAATCCATCAAGTGTATAAACACCCAATACATGTTTATGGAACCATGTGATGCATTTTCCGTGCAACACACAGTAGAGGTTCCTCGGTGTTTTTATGCAGCACATGCGGGTGGTCCAGTGTGTCATGTGATCTTCAAGAGTTCAACTTGCGCAGTTGCACACACATGGCCTCTCGCTTTTAAAACCAATAAATAGAAACTAGATCAACTCTCTTGAAGAAACTGTAAACAAAACTCAAGGATAGGCTACACAACGCGATATGTATTCATCGTTTTTCCCTCCTTTTTCAATTAGCGGGTCGTTTTTTCCCCAGTCGCTAAGGTCTTCACTGACCCGTAGTAAACGAAAATCGATACTTTAATTGGATACAGCGACTTTGAAAACCATGCCCAGTGAAAGGAAACACCAAAAAGGGCCGATGAGTTTCCTCCACGTGGATTCGTGTTGCTTAAAACTGCTTAGTTTTCTGCTCCAGTTTTCCAGCCTCGTGATTTTAACATTTCAAATCATATCATTAAGTTGACATGATGTGTATTTAGTTACAGCGCAGTTTGTGATTCTATAACTTGTTTAGTTAATTAGTTGCTGTAATTGATCGAATAGTAGAATTCGGATGTATGCAGCCGGTTTCCATGGTGACAGGCTGTCATTTTACAGTTTTGTACAAGTTGGACACCCCCCTTGTTGAAACCCGTCAAGTTGCGGGGGGAAAGTAGGAAATCCTCCTCAAGACAGCGGCGCTACTTTGAAATGAAGCAGATCCCCTGTCTTTCGTCCGACTTGATGGGGTTGACAACTTTGTATAACTTTACTGCAATTAGATTTGAATTAGTGTAATACTTCATCGTCTACAAGACTTTAATCAGTATGGAAGTGGCTAGATAACTGTTCCAGAAAGTACCGGGTTCCAGTATATTGTACAAGTGGAACATTCCTGGAACTGTTGAAGTTACGAACCTCCGTCCAATATGGCGCCATCACCGAAATCCCGCCCTTTACTCCGCCCTCCGATGTTTTCAACATTGCGTAAGTTGAAACCTTCCCGTTCCCGCGTATGTTGACTACTCCAGTTTAAATAGGGTCCACTGTGTCCAGTGCAGCTTCATTCTAACAGCGGCAGTTAAGCTGGTAAGTTCTAGCCAAGTCAAGAGTCGTGCAAGTCGCTGCAGCAGCCATGCTTCGTTTCATCGCCGTCTGCGTTCTTGTTGGACTGTTCTCGGCCACCGTTCAAGCCGAGAAACTCAAGGTGGTCATCCCGTGTGCTGGTCGAAGTAAGTATTACCTGCAGAATACTTTCACACAAGTTAAACTTACCCCAGCTTGGGTTTAAGTTAGGTTAAGTTAGGTTAGTTACCCTATATAGTTAACCTATAGTTAGTCATACATCGAAATGACATGGCTCGGGAAATAAGATAAACTATAACGTAACTAAACCACTTGTGTTGCATTTTGATTCACAGCTTTCGGCAATGCTGAAATCCGCGAGGTCCGCGTTACTCCCTGCCCGGAGACCAACAATCGTAGACCCTGCATCCTGCGTAAGAACACCAACGTCTCTATTGAAGTCGACATGGTTCCCAGTAAGTAAACTTTTGTCAGTTGAATTCTCTCATAATCTCAGTTTAATATTTCGTTTCTCTCATATTCACATTTTAAGATGTCAACGTGGACACTCTTCAGGCTAAAGCATACTGGGCTAACCGAGTGTTCGACATGCCCCTGCCCGGCATGAACAGCAACGCCTGCGAGACCATGACCTGCCCCGTTAGGTCCGGACAACAACAGACTTATACGTACAATCTCTTCGTTAGCCGCATGTTCCCATCGGTAAGAGTACCTTCACCTAAATGAAACATGAGCTTACGGATAGTACCGAAGCAGCAATGTGTAGGATAAGAACTTTCTAAGACTTCATCATTGGTGGTTCATTGCTAGATATCATAGCCTCGTATGTAAGTCATTGATCTTCGGCTAAGGACCTATGTATTAACACCCTTGTGATGTTAAACTAAGACACTGTAACAGTTGAACCAAAACAATGGGCAAAGCAGGTCAGATGACGTATGTATCTCCTGTCTGGTTTAGAACCGGTCCAATTTAACAAGAACCCAGTACAAGTTGCTTTTGGTTGAAGAAACTAATCTAACACTTTCGAAGTTTTCTTGTGTTCAAAACTCATCAAACTCGTTTTCTTTACAGCGACGCTACGATGTGAGGTGGAAGTTCACTGGAAACAACTTCAACGCGTGCTTCCAGTTCCCCATTCAGATCGTCAATAACTGAGCTTGCTTCAGATAGTTCACGCCAGGCTGCATTGTAGCATTTACTCAGCAGTGAGCAAAACCCAGTATCAAATTTTTCAATAAAAGTGTTCACATTCAATACATGAAATAAGTAACTTGCGCAAACCACTGAGCTATTAACGTCTATTCAACTTCATTATTACACACTGAGAGGAGATTAAACGAGGCATTGGCATGACAAAACACTTGAATGATTACTATCACATATGAAAAGACGCTGCAAAAGAAATTACTTATATCGACGGCAGTTGCTTTGTTCTGCTAACAGTTTGAGGGTTCAAGGTGAAAGACTATACATGCCATCTAGCGGTGATATCTAGTAAACACTCTGCAAGTTGTTTACACATCGTGGCACACGTGGGGATTCCAGCCAAGGGCTTTACTAGGGAAAAGCGTAAATTAATGTTGAGATAACACGATAAGGGACGTTCGAGACTGAGAAGACGGAGCATCGTGAGAATCCTGGGTGTCTAAACCTTGTCTGCGTAGCAGTTTTCCGTCTTTTTCATTGCCAGCGACGATAGCCATACCGTACGAAGCTCGCTGCCACCCTGGCCGGCGACAACAAGAACTGAATCGGTCTTTGAGTGACGTAAGGACTTTCTTCTTACACGTGAAAGCCAGTAAAATGAAAAGGCCTTGAGCAGTGCACAGAGCGACGAAGACGTACCACAACGGGCCAAAGTCGACGGCCCCGGCCACGAGTCCCGTGATCCACGACAGACCCATGATCAGGGCCAGTCTGCAGTAAAGCCACAGTTGCTTCTTCGAGTCTTTCGTGTTGGAGCTAGCTGCACTCGAAGTCGCGCTGACAATCATGTAAGTTGACCAGGAGAACAAGATTATGTTAACAGCCATGATAACTGCCAGGGGAGCTGCGAAGTACACCAGGAGTGCTTCCCGTTGCCCGAACCAGCAAGCGTACTTTCCAAACTCGGGGTGGAGTCCTGCTGGAACCGCTAGCACGGCACCGACGTCCAGAACATCAATCAAGGCAGCTGCAATAACTATCAATGCTGGTACGATCCATGCGTAGAGTGAATAAAGTACGAATTTAACTTTCGGCGAACCAGATGGAGACCTCAGCTTGGTCGTCGCAGTATGCACCGTAGACCAGACGTCCCAGGCCATAACCGAAGACCACCAGAAAGCCACAAGGAAGAAGTAGCACACGCTGATGGCTGCTGCAAAACACGAAGAGCTTCCAGTCTGCAGGAACTGAGCGGCAATAAACGATCCGTAAGCTGCGAACAAAGCCACAGAGAACGAGGCTAGAAGATGGCCCGAGAAAGTTTGTAGCTCAGGAGTGAGCACGTATGCTACCATGTGGATCAAAAAGCAGATTTCTGAGATTCCAAGACCGATCAATGTGACCCAGCTTAGTGCAGGGTCAAACTTCCCGACGGTGGTTGTACCCTGCGCGCAAATCTTAACGGTTCCGTCAGATTCTAAGAGGTACTCATCTGGGCCGTAGTACTTGTCGTAGGATGTGACGTATAGCGTACCGTTGCTGAGGAGTTCGACTTCGCTTTTCTGAAGCAAGAATTTCGTACAAGACGATAAAAGATGTTGTTTGTCGCCTGTTTCGACTGCCTTGCTCGAGTTTCCGTCCACTGGGAAAGTGACATGCTCCTCGGGCTTTCTAGATGAGCTCTGGCAGGCGCCTTCGTAATATTCCTGACCGTCACTGCAGTAAACCTGACGACATTTTTTCGACAGAAGATCGTACAGCTCGCCCTCTTTGCAGGCCGTTCGTGCTCCGACGATACTTCCACCATCCGTGCTGCTGACATCAAAGAGCAAGGCGAAGGAGTTGAAATCAAAGTTGAGATTACCCAGGGCGCGAGCGAGTGCATCAGTCTCGCAGTGGCGGCTTTTGACGTCGATTCCGTTGCACAGAGCGCAGTGGGCGTTCCGGTAAACGTCCTGCAGAAAGAGAAGAACAGTTTAATGAAATAACTTTGGTAGGACTTGAGAACTACTGAGAGAAGATGCTAGATTCTGTTATTTATCTGAAGCTTAGTTGTAAATGACGTCATGGTCACGTGACTTCGGGTAACACCTGAATCAAAGTCTATGGTTTTTTATACGCCGTCAGTGTCACTGTTGATTCCGGTATACTGATTGGCTACATAGACCACGTGACTAAGACGCCATTTATAGCCGGGGAAAAGACCGAAAGGCTAAAAGTATTGCTGCATTTCTTAATGTATTAAGTTGAGCAAGCTGAGATTGTAAATTCTCACCGGTGCTCTGTAGACTACAGACGTGTAGGACGAGCATTTCCCCTCGATTTCCAGGTTGTCCCAGTCCGGTGAGCAAGTGTTGATGACAGGAAGACAGGGCCTCATATAAAGCTGCACGTCTTCGGGCATGTACGGTGCAAAATAGCACTCGCGAAACCTAGGTCCCTGACCGTCGTTCAAGTCAAGCACTGCGCCCCATCGCTGTCTATCCGGGTCCCAAGAAACCTATAAAAGTTTAAAATTAATTACCGAGAACTATAGCATTTTAGAGATTGTAGTCTTGCAAGAATTCCATAACTGAACTGTTGCCACAACTTCGCAATTCGACTCATTTTACATTACGACATGAGTTATGACGTCACTTGGAGTACTGGTATTACGTTTTCGCCAGTTGCTAGTTGTAACACTTTAAATAGGATCTAGTTTAGCTACCTTTAGCATTAAGCTGTTGAAAAGATGAATTACCAGTTCCTTCGCAGTTTCGTTGGACAGTTTGTTGAGTTGCTCATCTTTGGCCACAAGTTTGGGGCATTCCAGTCTCAGTTTCCAGAACGTCAATGTACTTCCATGCACCGTTCGAGAAGGTTCGATACTCTCTCCGTTGCAGAGGGCGCAGTATGCGTTCTTGTAGGTGAAACCGGTCCTGTTACTCGTAACTGGAGTCATGGAAAGAGGATCGGCCAGGTTATCGTCTCCTTCGCACAGGGATCGCGTTTCCTGGAACTTCCAGTTGGCAGGACATTGCGCAACGACCAGAAGACCCTTGTACTGCCGGAATTCCTTACACGTGAACAGGGCTGCGGCTGTCTGCTGCTGCTGCAGTCGGAAGTTGCGTGCATCCGGACAACAGTCACCGAAGACGGCGCATGCGTCATCACACATGCAGTTGCGGTTATCCCAGTTAGCAGCGTCGCTCATCTTGTTATCCTAACAAATTGAGACAAATTTAATTATACATTTGATATATATTAATGATAATTGATATAGATTATGATATGTTACAGTTAACATGTACTGAAATTTGCTGGATTCAGTACGTGCTACGTGAGGTTGCTGATAAAACTTGGAAGTTTGCGTGCTGAATGCAAACGAAACCCCGACAGAAAAAAGGAGGAAAATGAAAAGGTGTGGTGCAAGGACGAATTCGAGTTCCGCCCTTTGAACATAAATTACTCAACAATTAAATTTAATTCTATAGCGTACAGGTTATCTGACGTCAAATTGTAAGAATGATTTTTCGGAAACTTCCTCGGGTTTGTGAAGAAATCGATTACCTTATCGACCTTGCAGGAATCTCGCCGTCCACAAGTGACATTCCAGCTGCGTAAGTCATCCAAAATAGCTTCTTTGAGCTGCTCATTAAGAATCTCATCGCTGCTTTTCGGTGACCGGTGTTCAGATGGTACGGCGATAACAGCGTCCGGCTTTTCACTGTTGGCTGCAGCTGCTAAGGCCAAGGTCACTAGTGAAACTAGCACAAAGGACCAGCTCCAACATTCGGAACTCCTCATTTTGTTCCCCCTGGAAAACGAACCCAAAGACGAAACGATGAATCTAAGATTCCCTCGCTAAGATTCTCACACTGAAATTCAGTTGAACTTTACAACAGTTTGTGGAGATAGGTGTGAAATGCTTCGTGACAGCTCGATGGCTGTTGTTTGAATGAAGCTGTGGGCTGCTCAGAGAGCTGACACTACCGTAGGGCCTCGGAGAAAAACCAACCCAGCGGCCAAGAAATTTCGTCATGACAAGACAAGATGGTGAAAGTTTTGTGCCCGCAAAACCGGTTTTCTATCAAAACCTCTTCTTTGTTGACCACAGTCTTCGATTTACTCCGAAACTCTGAAACATTCAAAGGGTCTCAACGGTTCCGGGTAATCACAACTGAAATTGAAGTAATGCTCCGAGCAAACACAGTATTACTTTTTCTGCTGATACCGTAAAATTCCTGTGAATGTAACAAGCGTGACCTCTATTCTTCATATCCGGTGGGTTTTCCATGAACTACCAACGCTTCCCGTGTGCTCCCTCACCAGAAAAAAGCCCAGAGGCGATAAATGACGTCATTTCTAACCGTTTTTCGGGGCAAAATTCAAAACTGAAACAGTATTTATACGTTTCATTAACCCTGGTTAGAATAGGTTAAGTTAAATGCATAGCAACCTAACGTATAGCCTCAGGGCAAATACGAAGCCAACGATCGTTTTCGGTAAGGTCTTCAGTCGGTACGATTCCAGGGATTCTTGAAAGATTCTTGTAAATTACGACCTGCTGACCCGTTGGAATGTGACGGTGATTCTCGGGAACAATAAACTCTTACCCTGGACCGCTTGTTTACACTGCTGTTTGCTTTCTCGACCGAAAATGAAAGTTTCTTTATTGCAAAAACATTCGCTATGTATGTACTGTGTATTTGACGTGACCTGTTTTCAATCGGCTACTGAACGTACGTATGTATGTATACAAACTGCAAGCTTAAGCTTATGTTTCCGGACAAGCATGATAAGAAGAAATAAACTTGTGTTATCATTTTTATCGCGCGAAATGAATGGCCACCCCTTGATACTTGGTTGTACAGAATTTACTGGACAAGTTAAGTTAAGTTTGATGGCGGGCTTGCGTGAGTTGTGAAGCCTGGATAGACGTATTTATAAGCGAATAGTAATGCAGTAACATAACAATCTATCTATCTATCTATCACACGTAAGCATGAATGAATAATGTTAACCTCTAGAGCAATCTACTCCTTTCACTTCTTATTTATGGTCAGTTCAGTATTTTGAAATGAAAAGTGAGTTCCGGCATCGTGAGAGGACGGCCGGTTTGAAATGAGGCCAAGTCCGATATACATTCGTAATCGATATTTAAAAATTTTGTAATCAAAATTTGTAAAACCTTCAGTTTCATTATTTAAATATAATTTTTATAATAATTACTTATATAGATAGACAGAAAATAATATACAGAAAAGCAAATTATATTGCTTCGTAAAATGATTATCGATACCATGTTGAACTATCGGTATCGTGCTTAAGTATCGATAGTTAAAGAACCGTTGACAACATTTTGAATCAAGTCCGATCATTGAACGAGTCCCGCGTCAAAATGGCGGACCCAAACGCAGCCAGCCGTTTTGAAAAATCACTGGGGCTTTTGACGTCCAGATTTGTTAATTTACTTCAAGAAGCTCGCGATGGAGTTTTGGATCTGAAAGTCGTAAGTCAATTATCCTCTACCGCTGGCAAGTGTACGTTATTTAAAGTTAATATCCACAAGTACAAAAGTTAAGATGAACCCATAAACCACCTTGTTTACGTTTTCCCAAAGGCTGCCGATGCCCTGGCCGTGCGGCAGAAACGACGGATATACGATATTACAAATGTTCTGGAAGGCATCGGCCTTATCGAGAAGAAGAGCAAGAACAGTATCCAGTGGAGGTAACAAATATATGATGGTTCCGTTCTCCTCCGAGCATTAATCACGAGTTTAGTAGGGGAGCGAGCTCGGGATGCAACTCGCAGGAGCTGAGCGAGAAGCTGGCCAAGCTGCGGGCAGAGGTAGCCGCCTTGGAGGCGCTGGAAGATAAACTAGATCAGCAGAAACAGGTACGTTGATAACATCTCAACTCGGCCCGACGGGCAACTCCAAAGCGACTTTCTCGTTTCCAGTGGATGCAGCAGAGTTACAAGAACTGCAGCGAAGACGGCACAAACCGCAAATATGCCTACATTACGAACGAGGACCTCTGCAGCTGTTTTGAGGGAGACACGATGCTTGCCGTACGAGCGCCCGCTCACACGCAGGTCGAGGTGCAGATACCGACAAACGAGCAGGTACGGTAATCGTGTCCAAGTTGTAACGCCCAGCATTATTAGCCACATTTTAATTTTTAATTTCACGTAACCAATCATTGCAGATGCAGAAGAAGCAGTACCAGATGCATTTGAAATCGACAGCGGGGCCCATATACGTACTCTTGGTCAACAAGGAGAGCGAGGGGGCTAGTCCCGTGGCAGTGCCCGTACCGCCACCGCAACAGCTTACTAGGGTGATTGTCCGTTCTTATTTTGCATTAAACTGACAATTCTGTGATTCTTTATGGTGAAAGGGTTAATTTAATGCTGGCAAGTAATCAATTGTATTGAAGGCTAATTTAAATTTTATGCTTATTTCCGCTTCTGTAGGATTCCACTCGCCGGTCTCCCCGCAAGTCCATATCGGAGAGCGCACCATCGTCAGCCGCGGCGCAGCCCTTCCTCGGTCTGGACCCTCTAGAAGACATGGACACGGACACGTTCTTGCGGCTAAGTCCTCCGCCCAGTGAAACAGATTACTACTTCCACCTGGACGAGACCGAAGGACTTGTTGATTTGTTTGACATGCCCATTACGACGTGTTGAATTCATGCCTGCTGTCTTTCTATTGTCTAAATATGCCCACTGTAAACGGAGTTAACACAAAGTGATTATTTTTCTTTTGCGATATATACATAGCCTGGACGTCGATTGTTGTCAATCAGTCTCACTTTTTCCGTATCACAAGGGTTCAAAGTCTTTAAATTGTTATCGTTATTCAGCCATTGTATTTAATTTAATATATGGTTGATAGCTTTTAAAATTTTGCAATTCTTGGACAGTGAACAGTAAAGCGTGGATCTTTATTGATTGTCGTACACAGGAGGAGCCGAGAAACAATGACTTAGGATATGCACGGTGACCAACGGGACCAAAAAAAAAAAACACCTCCATTTGCCTTTCCTCGAACTGTTTTTTCGAAAACTTATTATTAACAATAAAGGTCAAGTAAGGTCAGCTGGTGAATCAAGAATGATTGACAAATTAAAAGTGGAATTAAACTCCAGTTGACCTGATTTGACCTAAATGACAACCAAGGCAAAACGTCGACGTCCCTATATAGAAATAGCGTGCTTCTTCCTACAAACACGGTTTACACTTAAAACTATACGCCAATGAATGTGATTAACTTTTAGTCCTATTTCAAACAACTTTACATCATTAAAATTTCACTGGTGGTGTTTATGCTCATAGGATCTCTGGAAATTCTCCTAGCTTTGCAAAAGGATACTAGTATTTTTTTTAAATTAAAAAAAAAATCTTTGGTTATGAAAAGAAACATGGAATTATAGTAATGAAGGTGTGCTTTTTTTTCTTGGTTAAAATTAATAGATTTTTTGTGTTTTTTTATACAGGAGATCCTTCGAATATAGGCGGGGCGTGAATGAGGTGACGCAGACGCTGCAGTTCCTGGGCAGTTGATAATAGATCCGATTGCAGTTGAATCTCGCGCTCCTTGAGTCGCTTGATGTCGCGCTGGCAACTCTAGATAGATAGATAGATAGACAAATAGATAGATAGCCAGAAAGTTCACAGGATAACTCGTTAATTTATCATGAATCTATTCACATTAAAGTAATTAATTAGAGAGACAACGCACTTATCACACGAATCTATAAAAACCAAGACAATCGATTGAATTATGAGTTAAAGTAATCAATCAATCAAGATTTAGCATTAAAACTGGATGAATTAGTTAAACTGAGACTTATGTGAGAATCAATCAAATTAGAATCAACAGACTAATCTATCACATCAAAGGTGAGTAATTAACTAAGTTACACAGTAGAGAGACAATTTGCTAATCAAATTAAAAAAAAATACAGTAATCGATTGGATCAATGAAGAAATTATATTGGAACCAATCACATCGCGTAAAATAAGCAAATCAATCAAAATTAAGTTATCGGTAATCAAATTGTATTAATCTTATCTAATTTAATAAGAAGTTAATTATATTAAGTTAATAGTATTTACCACATTCTGTCTCAACAGCTCCAGTTTGTCGCACTTCAGCTTATTGACCTCTCGTTTGAGAACTTCCTTCTCCTTGGCCAATTCGTCATCCTTCTCGGGGTTCTCCCGCCAATCCATGAGCCGCTTGCAGGCGGCCGGAGTCTCGGCCGAAGACAGGCTCTCCATGCCGGTGTCCGAGTCCTCCAGCGAGGGGCGTGGCCTCGAGGTGCAGGCCCCACCCCTGGCCCCGCCCACCGCGTCCAGCTCGATGCTGTTCAGCGAGGAGTCGTCGCTGTCCGGCGGGGGAGGGTGACGCGGACCGCCGTGCGAGGGCGGAGTGTCGATGGAAGGCGTGGGAGAGGGCGAAGCCCCGCCCATGGGGACGATCAGGGAGGAGACGATCTTCGGCTGGGGTTTTTGCGATGTCGCTGATGTTTTCAGAGTTCCCTGTTGGAAAAGAAAAGGATAAACGTGATCTCGTATAAGATTAATTACGTCATAATCGTATCAAGGTTAATTAGTAGTTCTATGCATTGTTTATTCTCTCTTTATATGTTTTTAATCAAAGATAACTAGATAATTCACCGTTTACAGAAACAGAAATCAGAAAAAGTTGAATTTCATGGAATATCAAGGTTAATATACTGAGTTATTCGAAGCTTGGTCATCTGATTATTATTTATATCCTGTAACATATCATCAGTAGTTTCTGTAGATTTGTATTTAATTAAAGAGCCGTGATGTTCATAGGGTCAAATAAAATTTAATAAAAGTTGAAATTTGATTAAATTTCTTGTATATTATTAGAATTTCTTATTTAAATTAAAGGTTTACCGTAGGTGTAGACTCATTGGAATTGATCCAGCCGAGGCTTCCAGATCCTGATTTCTTCGGTCCCGCCACCGCGCTGCTATTCTGGTCCTGGTTATTCTTATTCCTGGACGACGTCAGGGCTTTCCTGACCGTATCAATGAATCTGGCCCCTCCTCCGGCTATGAAGTTGTCGTTTTTCGACGGAGGATCCGTCTGCGTCGGTGACGTGGGGATCAACGGCGAACTAAGGTGAAGGAATTCCATGGTTTTCCGGTGGAGATCATCCACCAGTGAGGTGAGGAGTGCGGTCCGGGTGCGGAGTTCCAGGCGGGCGAACTTCTGGGCCTTGTAAGAAGCATTCTCCGCGTTGAGGAGCTTGGTTAATAGGAATTCCTTCAGCTCGGGACCCTTGCGGAAAACGGCCGGGTTGGGCAGTGTTGGACCGAAGAATGGGACGTCGTCGCGGGCCGTCACAGTGACTCGATATCTGGAAACACAGTTCAGCAATTTATTTTCTCAAATAAACGTGTTATAAAATGTTGGGTAATTTAAAGTCCAATCTATGCATATTATATCAATATAGTATTACAGGATTTTATATAATATATAGTATTAATACAGTTATAATATTAAGATTACCGTATCCTTGTCAAGAGGTTTTTGATATTATCAAAGACGGATAGAGAATTATTCGAATGGATAAAGATGATTGATGCGGTCAACTGTTTTAAGTTGTTCTCGTGGAATATTAACCAGCGAAACGTGTTACCGTTAAGTCATTAACTGTCGGTAAGCGCGTGACTCGTATCAAGTGATTAAGAGTTAACGTAGTGTGGAATGTTATACCTGTCATGTCTTCATCACTTGGTTTAGAAAACTTTTAACTTTGTATGTCAAACTTAGTGAAATTAGAGTAGCCCAGGGCGATTTCAGTAACAAGTGCAGGATACCTTATAAGATAACCGCAGCAGCAAACATTAATCAGCTCGTGATATTTTAGTCAAACAAAATTATAATGTAAGTAATGCATTAATTATTTGTAAAGTATATGTTAATTAAAACAGTATTTATTGATAACTAGATTAGATAACTAGATTTGTATAGATAGTTCGATGGATAATACTGTGTATAGATCGATACTATTCACCGTCTGGATATTAGACAGATAGTAAGATGAACAGATGATAACTAGGTTATTAGACAACCACGAGTTTTAAGGTCAGCTGCACTGTGATGGAGAGTTATAAGCTGACTTGACTTAATCAAGGTAGTTCATTAGCAGTAACTTTGCTAAATAGCAAGTTAGACTGACTTTAAAGTTGATAGCTTATACCTGCTGTTAGTAAATAGCATAATCAGCAGACTAGTGTAGTAACTCAGTTCCTGTGTTACGTTAGCTGTTAAACGCGTGCAAACTATTACTGGACTACTGTTATAACGAGTAATTACAACAACTACTACTACTACTACTACTGCTACTACTACAACTACTACTACCAACTACTATTACTACTAATACTACTACTACAACAACTATTACTACTATTACTATTACAACTACTACTACTATTAACTATTACTATTACTACTACTACTACAACAACTACTATTACTATTACTACTACTACTACAACAACAACTACTACTATTACTACAACTATTACTACTACTGCTACTACTACTACAACTACTACTACAACAACAACTACTACTGCTATTACTATTACAACTACTACTACTATTACTATTACTACTACTACTACTACTTATTCTGTATAATCGACATTGTTATGCGAGTATACGACTAGACAAGCAGTAGTACTCGCTATTATAATAATAATACTTAAACTAGTGACAATCGTTCTAAAATAATTTCAAGAGAATGGCAGTAATACGTGCTACTTACTAGCAACTGAGTTGATACAAGTGAATGTGGTTACCTGGTATTGTGAGTGCACGGGTCGATAGGTTGGACGACAATGAAAGCGTGCAGGAAATGTGACGCAATCATGTCCGGAGCAAATGGAGTGTTGCTTTCCTGGAACACAATGGCCACGATGTCGTTGCCTAATTTTCCGAGATAATTGAGACGTTATCGCATCACTTCCCTTTGATTACATGCACACGAGTTATTCCCTGGTGGAACTACGTGGAACTAACACGAAATTCGGCGAATCTGTTCCACAAGTGGTGGAATCATGGTTAAAGACTATGAATAACCTACTTAAGTTAGTGGAACGACGTGGAATTGATAGAAATCAAACATTCCAGGATTTAATCGGGTGGAATTGCGTGGAGCAAACCAGGAAAAATGGAATTCTAATGGAATACTGAGTGGAACTTTGAGGAATTCGATGAAGTGGATTGGAACGAAGTGGAATTTTGACTGTTCCGAAAAAAATCACTGGATCGAGAAGGAAGTAGTGGAATTCTACGTCTCCAGTGGAACTTAGTGGAACCTTGGTTGGAAACACCAAGATTACGAGTGGAACAGGGTACAATATTCAAGATAATTCTATAAAAACTAACCTTAATCAACTTTTACTTGAATGAAATCTTTGGCAAACGTTACCAAAAGAGACTTAATTAAACTTGGAAAGTGGAACAGTG
>JAIQCU010001246.1:0-25398 GCA_022114935.1 Leptestheria dahalacensis | reverse complement strand
GGGGGGGTCCCTTAGGGGTGGTGCTTAGGGGAGGGCTTGGAAGAGGGCACCCGAGTGCAAAGCGATGATAATGTGGGTCGGCTGGTGAGAATGCCAGTGGACAATGGAGGAGCCAAGGTAAAATGCCGGTCCACTGGTGACATGTCTTTGTGGCTGCCGTCATCGAAGTCGAGTATCCCAGCGGACTCCCGCTAAGCACAAAGTCGCTTACCCAGAACCCCAAGTGAGCTGCAAAAGTCCTCTCTCTGCTCTTTCTCCTTCTCCTTTTTTCCACCCTAATCTTCCATTCCAGAGTTATAATGTATTCACTTGAAGATCTGAAGTCCAACTGATGTAAACATCAGAACCCGAGTATCTTACACCTTAACAAAGTGGCTAAATTTACTGGAAAATTTTTCTTGAACTTTACCATTAAGTCTAAAGTCGTATGCTATGCTAAGCAAGTTTAATCCTTATTGAATCATGTACCAGTAGATTTACTGTAGTTTTGCCAAAACGTCAGGAAAACTCGAAAACTTTAGTTTTATGACGAGTTATAGAGAAGTAGAATCTAGGTTGCATTACATTTAATTGCTTTCATAATCCTACTTTAAACTGGCTCTTTACGTTAGAAACAGAGATAACAATTGACATACGTTCAACTACGAGGACTACTTTAAGTTTGCTTTAAGGTTCAAATTCGCGTGCACGGTTACGCAAATGTAAACCTTATTAGGACGGTACTTGTACTGAATTGAAATATCGTTTACGTAGAGGGTTTTTTGTCGATTTTTTTCCTCTCGTCATTCTTTCAAGAAAAGCGATGTAACTCGATTCAAATTCCATTCTGGTTGAATGAATGAGGGATCATGGGCCTTGCTGCGATGAGATAAGATGCCAAGAGGCGACGTTTGGCGCATGCCCGTGTCTCGCAACTGGTAACTGTCTAGACAATGTCCAGTCATTCTAATCGAAAGATGACAAGTTGTGGCTCAATGAAGGCAGGGAGACTGATGGCCGCTGCTGACCACGACACGAATTTCTGCGGCAACAGTCACTGATCTCTGTCACAGGACCGAAGAATGCTGGTGCTTGTCGTCGAACATGTCGCGCGCCTTCCTTTCAGCCACGAAATTCCACACATTCTCTCTGCTCATTCAAGATTACAGCAGAAAACACACAAAATGACTTAATTCCAAAACCTTGTCCAACTTGTCCACCCTTGGTCCCCAACAAAAAATCTACCCCCCCCCCTCTTTGATTTTAACCTCGCCCTTCCATTATGTAGCATCTTGGAATACAGCTACAGAAAACGGTTAACTGTAAAGAGCACTGGCTTGTCACTTGCCCTTAGGCAGTATTCAGTATCCATTACTGAAGGATTCAATCTACAAGGTTCAAAATCGGCCAGCACAGCAAGCAATTATAATCCTTAAAAGATTTTAAAACATCGACAAGGTCGATAATTGCTTAACATGACAAGCGACTATCGACTTAATTGAACTTAAGTTAAGTAAACTGGAATTTTTAATGTGCTTAAGTTAGCTCTACTTGAAACGTTACCTTGGTAAAGTCAAATCCCCAACACAGTTGGACTGAGATGCAGCTTGTGAATAAAGAAGAACCCCTTTTGCTTATAAATGGCGCGTGAGAGTCAGATTTTTACGGACTTGTTTATTATTATACTCTTGATATAAGAGACATCAGAATGGTATGTCTTTATGTGGCGTATATATTGAAAGAGAAAAATTACAGAGGTTGGTTCATCTTTATGCAAATGAGGAGATCACGATTCCTGGGTTTGTGTTATGCCTTTTGGTCGAGGGGTTGAAGGTGCGCTGTCATTATGGCATAACACTGGTTTCACAAATTTATTCTTCACTCTGCACCTTCTGTTTCCCACGATCGTTTGACGTCAATTGACCTGGCTGCCCCTGCCCCTTTAATTCTTTTTCTCTTCCAACTTTGCAAACCCCCCCGACTCGAACACAACGCCTCCTTCGATGCCTTTCTCCCGCCAATAACTCATAAATTAAAACAGCGATTCCACTTCTTTCTGGCTTTCTATAACCCTGGAACGTTTCTGTGGTCCCTGAGTCATGCAAAGAGTCCATAGTGAGTCACTGAGTCATTTGTTGAAGGTCAGGGTCATACAAGGTCACTGAGAGGCCTTATGAGGTCATAGTAAATTAAAACAGGATTTCATTTCTTTCTTTGCCTTACTAATGCATAAGAGTCAACAGTGAGTCATTGAGTCATTTATTGAAGGTCGGGGTCGTGGGGTCATAAGAAATTAACACAGGATTCCATTTCTTTCTGGCTTTCTGGCCTTGGAACGTTTCAGTGGTCCCTGAGTCATGCAAAGAGTCAACAGTGAGTCACTGAGTCATCTGTTGAAGGTCGAGGTCATATAAGGTCATGAGAGGCCTTATGGGGTCATAGTAAATTAAAATAGGATTTCGTTTCTTTCTTTGCTTACTAATCTGGAACGTTACTATCATCCCTGAGTCATGCAAAGAGTCAACAGTGAGTCATTGAGTCATCTGATGAAGGTCGGGGTCATGGGGTCGTAGAAAATTAAAACAGGATTTCATTTCTTTCTGGCTTTCTAGTCCAGGAATGTTTCCATTGTCCCTGAGTCATGCGAAGAATCAACAGTGAGTCATTGAGTCATCTGATGAAGGTCAGGGGTCACATGCACGGTCTTAGTAAATGAACGAGATCTGTATGCATAGAGCTATAATCAAACTCCGCCTCGTTCACTCGGTACATCTCCAAGTGAGACCACGCCCCTGACCGCTGACGTCAGAGTCACGTGACTTTTTCAGGGAGAGACGTTGGCAGCCCCTTGAAGTTCCTCTATGCTAATCAGTTAATACGAAACTTGTGCCTAATTGGCCGACTTCATTTGATCTATGGCCAAGTGCAGGGATACCTCCTGCCGAGTTTAATCTCCACGTGAACTCGGGGCACTCGAGAGGAGGTGCGCTACTTTCAAGAATCCTTAAAGAATCTTTGACGGTTCGTCTTGGATTAAAGCCTTGCTCAAGGATCGTTCCACACGGGAATCTCTCCCAAACTGGAAAAGGAGGAGATTCTTGAAAGAATCGGGTGTAAAGTTAAGATTCTCCAAGATTCTTGACGGTCTGCGAACAACCTGGTCCTTCAGTGCTGGAACTGTTGACTTTAACTGCAAATGAAACCTGGAGAAATCTGTCAAGAATCATATTGGACTATCTTCTGCAGTATCAAAACAATGGATTTTTTTCTCACGAGTTCAAAATGCGGGATTGTATGACGAACAAACAACCAAGTTGTCAAGGAAAATAACTGAGAAAGATCAAACAAACACATAGTTTGGTGAAAGTGATAAAGCGACTTGAAGTGAGCCAAATACCCAATGAGAAACACCCCAGGGGCAAATAATCAAACAAGCAAACAAACAATGAAACAACCAGAAAAAAACACTCAAAGGACCAAGCAATCAGACAAACCATTAAACAACCAATCAAGCTGTCAAACAATCAAACAAGTAAAGAAACACACAAACAAACATTCTCGTTGGAAGAAATCGCTCAACCCAGAAGCGAGCACCAAACAATTGAACAAACAAACTGTCAAACAATCAACCATCAAACAAACACACAAGGAATCAAGCAAACCACTAGAAATCAAACAATCAAACAACCAGAAAAACACACAAAGAACAAAGCAATCAGACAAAGCATTAAACAACTAATCAAACGATCAAACAATCAAACAAGTAAACAAACACATAAACAAACATTCTCGATGGAAAAAATCAATCAACCCGGAGGAAAGCTACAAACAATCGAACAAACAAACTAATCGAACAAACAAACTGTCAAGCAATCAATCTTTAAAAAAACATACAAAGCAACCTAACATAGAGCAAACAACCAATCGAAGAAACAAACTATCAGACACACACAAAGATCCGAGCAATCAATCAAACTCTCAACCAATCAAACAGGTGAACAAACTCACAAGCAAGCTACCAAAGAGCAAACAACCAATCGAGCAAACAAACTGACAGACAATTAAACATAAAAAACACTCAAAGAACCAAGCAGTCAATCAAACCATCAAACAAGTAAACAAACACACAAACAAACTAAATAGAGCAAACAACCAATCGCACAAACAAACTGACAAACAATCAAGCTTAAAAAGACATACACAAAGATCAAAGCAATCAGTCAAAAAATCAACCAAACTTTCAAACAACCAAACAAGTAAACAAACACACGAACAAACTATATAGAGCAGACAACCAATCTCACAAACAAACTGACAAAAATCAAGCTTAAAAAAACACACACAAAGATCCAAGCAACCAATCGAACAATCAACCAAACTATCAAACAACCAAACCAGTAAACAAACACACAAACAATCTAACGTACAGTTAACAACCAATCGAACAAACAAACTGTCAAACAATCAAACTTAAAAAGACACACACAAAGATCCGAGCAATCAGTCAAACATTCAACCAAACTATCAAACAACCAAACCAGTAAACAAACACACAAATAAGCTAACATACAGTAAACAACCAATCGCACAAACAAACTAACAAACAATCAAGCTTAAAAAGACACACACAAAGATCCAAACAATCAGTCAAACAATCAACCAAACCATCAAACAACCAAACCATCAAACAACCAAACCAGTAAACAAACACACAAATAAGCTAACATAGAGGAAACAAACAACGCAAACAAGCAAACAACCGGGGGAAAAAGACAAGTCGCGAACCCCCCGGTACGAGCGAGTAGCTAATGGCTAAACGGTGCCATAGACCAAGAGGGGGGAAGTTTGTTGTATATTTCTGTCATTGGCGGCCCGTCCCTTATTAAGTAGTAGGCTAGTCTAACCTGTAATCAGTGGAACAATTGCATTGATTAAGAGCATCATTAAAATGACCACCAAAAAGCTCAACAGAACCGAAATTATACACCATCAGCAGCTTTTACAGATGTTTTTCCGTCTGTTGAACCTAAGCGAAAGCTTGTTAACTACGTGTACCTACAAGGTTAAACTCTACATCCCCAACTTGTCATTTGGATCTCCGTTGCTTAATTATCGATTTGCTTTACAATGCTATATGTTTGTTTGCTTGTTTGTTTGTTTGTTTGAAGAGACAAGACGAGCCAAAGAGGAGAAGCAACAGTCGAAGACAAATGCAAAGTGACGCCAGCCATTCACCAGATAATCCCCCATGTCCCTGCTCCCCCCATTCCTTCCCTGCCCCATTGAAAACTTAAAAAACAATTTCAGATCCATCGAGTTGATAAAATACCATCCTGTTTGATCTTCTCTCCGCTTTTCCACCCCCCATATCTCGCATATCCAAAACTCAGTTGTGTAAGCAAATCACATTCTGTATTCCGTATAGACATCAAGGGAGAAACTCTATATAGCCCATCCAAACTATGGCTCCAGTTATAGTTGCATTCCTAGTACCGTCTGTTCCAGAAAGAAGGGAATCCACCCAGGATTTTTGCTTGTGTCTTTAACAGGTTTTGCTGGATAACAACTAAATTTTACGTGATGATTGTACTGCTAATCAGACATGTAACGTCAAATTTGCAGTGATTTTGAGCCATTAGGTTAGCCGGAATGAAAGTTTGAGGTTTATACCAACGCGCTAATCGACTGTGCCCTTTGTTTGGGAAATCATTAAGCACAATCAAAGTTGGTGTTTCTACTGATAGACATCTAGGAGTATACATTGGGTAATCGAATACAATACAGGTTTGGAGATTACACAATAACACTATTACTTTATGTACAGTAAAGGGTAATTAACAAGACAATGTAGGATTTGCTATTCTGAAAGTTCTCTGTCACACAGAAAGGAAGGTGTATTACCGGGATTTGCATAAGAATTCATACAAAGGTACCCAGCACACACACACATTGCACGCCCTGTTTTGTTCCCAGCGCAGGTGAAGATGGTGTGTGTACATCCAAAGACGGGCTTGTTGGTGATGGTGGGGAAACGCAATTAGCTTAGGTGTGCTTTGATTAATTAGCGCATGCAGACTGGAGATGGGAGAGTCTAATGCACGTGCTCAGGTCAGAAAGTCGCCATCTTGTGTCCGGGTGAATGGGCGGCACAAGACGGATGAGGCCCGACGCAAAACCTCTTCTGGTTGAAGCTTTCGCCCTTATAGCACCTTTTGGTAACAACGTCCACGTTGCCTCCTCTTAACTGTTCATTCATCATCAATTCACATCAATTGACGATGCGCTGACTCTATGCAACCTAAGACTTCATTTTCCCACGTTTCTTGAACAATTCGTCAGCTCTGTGGTTCATAAGCATAGGTCTCTCAAGGTCTATACGTTAACCGTACAGTCTTGAGCAAACTTTAGGATTTTACAGTGGCGAAACTATCAATCTGATTCAGATGAAACTTTACTAGTATATAAAGTACTAGCATTTCTACACACTGTATTTTTTTGGTTGTTATAACTTTGAAAACGTGTGTGCCATAAGCGATCAACTTTCCCCCAGCAAGAACCCTTCTTCTGCTCAGATAACATGTCCTGCTAGTTCGCAACTTTGCTAACTGAATGCTATTAGCTCGTGGAATTTACTTGCTGATACTGAGATGTCTGGACGGAGCGATATGTTAAGTAACGGTTTGGTCACGTGGTAGCTAGTAGTAGTATATAAATATGAGAATGTAAGAGGTGCAAGATGCCCAACGAGTGTTAATCAAAGATTAATTTGAATCACATTAAATGAAACTTATTAATGAATCAAGTCTAAGTAATGATTTAGATTAATAGCTGTTAGTATATGTATAGCTATTGGTTAGATTAGCGCCATGAGCTGTACTGAAGTTATAATTGACTATGTAGCTGAATAACACCTGTTCCTAGATGAATCTTATTTAATTATCTACCTATCTATCTATATATCTATTTCTCTCTCTATCTCTCGATCGAACTATCTATCCATCCACCTATCTATGTATCTATCGATCTATCTTTAGATCTAACTACCGATCTATCTGTCTATCTGTATGTCTATCAATCTGTCTATCTACCTGACTGTCTATCTATCTATCTGTCCATCTATCTATTTGACTATCAATCCATCTATCCACCTATTTATCTATCAATCAATTTAACTATCCATCTGTCTATCTATGTATCTACCGATCTATCTATCTATCTGTATGTCTATCAATCTATCTGTCTGTCTATCTATCTATCCGCCCATCTGTCTAACTGACTATCAGTCTATCTATCCACCTACCTATTTATCTATCTATCAATCTATCTATCCATCTATCTGTCTATGTATCTATCGATCTATCTTTAGATCTATCTACCGATCTATCTATCTATCTGTATGTCTATCAATTCTATCTATATCTATGTATCTGTCTATCTATCTATCTATATTTCTATAACTATCTGTCCATCTATCTACCTCTCTATCCATCTAATCATCTATCTATCTATCTATCTGTCCATCTATCTAGTTACTTTTCGATCTATCTATCTCTATTTATTTCCGTCTTTCTGTCTGGCTGTCTGTTTAGTGTACCTATCTATGCAACTTTCACTATGTTTATTTACCTACCTATCTATCTACTTATTTATCTCGCTTCTATATATTTATCTAGCTATAACTATGTAATATTAGCAGACTGGTTAATCAGCTAAACTGAAATGTTAAAAGCGAGAAACTCTCCTCCGAGGAACTTTGATTACTCTAGTCAGTTAAATCGTGCGTTTAACTTTATTCCTGTAACTCCCATAAATCGCAAATTATCAGCTTTGCATCTACAGAATCTCCGGTCACTCAGTTAACAAGTGAAGGCCACTTTTTCAACCGTTCAATAAGACTAATCAGTTGTTCAGAAAGCGGAAAAAGCCGCGCCGTCGCCGTTTTCGTTTGCCGTTTAGCGTGAGTTAATTGGATATCGTGATTTGGCGCCATCGAACTGCTTGCTCGTCTTTAAATATTTGACCTCTTTTGACCTTTATTGCACCCCCAGATTCATTATTACAGTCCTCTTTTTTCGGATAGGGATCCGCCAATGGTCGTAAATCCTCCTCCAAAAGTCAATACCAAGAGGCCGACGTCCCATTTGGTAGAATCCTTTATGCGTTTTATCGATTGTTTCAACCGTAAATCGATTCTCTTATTCCAGCCGCCTAATAATCGCTTCTAATTCGTCTGACTGATTCCTCTCGGCGAATATGCCAATGAGAAGAAGTCGGCGAGCAACGCCATCTTTTGGATAGTGACGGTACTGTTCAAATATCTTCAACAATGAAGGAAGGAATCTTTTTTTCTTACTTCCCAGTGAGACCTGCGATTCGGAGGTGGTAAAAGATGTTTAAAGCTATTTACCTGGTATGGAAGTTTTTTTTTTTAAGGAGAACAGAAGTTGACCTCGACCACGTTGATAAGCGGGGGGATGCCAATGAGGGCAATGACGGTTAACGGAGAACTCATAAATCGGACTACAGGTTAGAACACTGGTTGAAAATGAAACTTTGAAAGCTTCTTTCTCCTCTCGACCGTTTTCCATGGCCATAATAGAAAAGGTAACACTGCAGAAAGGTTTAAAACGAGAAGGAAAAGAGAGGAAAAGAGCGGAGACAAAACGAGCGCCCCATAAGAGATTGTGTTGTGCTGGCACGGGCTGTAAATACTTGTGGCGTTTACAAGACCAGACAATAGCCGAAGAGTCTCTCGCAAGACCTCCCGGAAGCATATTATCAGATCCCAACCGGCCCCAGAGCCCCACTTTTACCTGTCTATCTATCTATCTATCTATTTATCTATTTATCTATCTATCTATCTAATCTATCTGTCTTTCTATCTGTCTATCTGTCTACCTACCTATCTACCTACCTACCTACCTATCTATCCATCCATCCATCTATCTATCTATCTATCTATCTACCTATGTCTACCTATCTATCTATGTAATGTACTTATCTGTGTGCCTATGTCAGTTGGGTTCTGCGGCCGGTTGGTATCTGATCATATGCCTCCCGGAAGCTTTACTTCAGGACCAGGACGCATAGCCGTGTACCCTGGGATTGTTATTTTGTATGTCTTTGTGTTCTACAGGGTAATAAAATGTACAATATACGACACAATCATAAGTAAACCCTGCAGCTTGTTTCCTTTCCTTAAGGTTCAGCTAATAGTACAAGTGTATTAGTAAGATAGTAGATATAGTACTAGGTATTCATCAGGGATTGATTCTATGAAGTATACTTCACATGACGAAAACCATATCAAGCATTGGGTTTAACTGTTTATACAGTACACCACACACATGCAGATACTGCAAGTTGTTTCCTTCCTTTTAGGTCCCACCTTATGGTAGGTGGTTGTTCATCAGGGTTCAGTTGTATGCAGTGTAATTCACTTGATGCAAACCGTATCGAGCATTGGGTTAAACAGCTGATGTCGCTAAACATAACGTCGTACGCACGTTAGAAAAAGAAGCAGGAATTCAACTGAAGGCAACAATCCCATAGTGTTAAACTGCTGGCGCCACAAGAGTCTCGTCCGAGTGAGGCCCCCTGCAAGTTGACGTCGTCACTTGCCGTGCAACTTTTCACGAAACCCCCGTTAACAATAAAAACTCACAGGGTCTTCAAACGTTGAATCAAAGGCGTTACTGCGTCCCTGGGCAAGTATAGCCGTATGTTGAAGACCCCAGTGGATGGAGAAACGCGAAAGAAAGAAAGGCTTGAAGGAAAGGACGTTGAAGCACACGCCTTTTGACAAAACGACATCGACAACGGATACGCCTCGACACGACTCCTCACGCATATATCTTACTCAATAACTCATCGAACCTAACCCTCTTTCTTCTCGTCGAATGGCTCCACTGAGGACCAGACATATGCAGTACTTATACTTACGCTACCTCATTACATTAAAGTTACACATAAGTGAAGTTGATATAGTTCATGCTAGGGTTAGGTACAAGGTAGAATAGGTTAAGTTATGTTAGGTTACTTACAGCTCCAGTCAAAGAAGCTTCGGCTGCTATGGGTTAAACAGGCTACATTCTCACAAAAATAGCAACCCGAAAAGTACTGAATCTAAACCTAGCTGTACTTGATGCACTTGACAAGTTTCATTGTAACTGGTTCATTAGTTTCGCCAAAAGAAAATCCTAACTATAAATTGCCCACCTTTTGCTCTATACTTCTGGAGGAGTTATAGGGTTCGAAAGCTGTCGAATTCGAGGGTAATTGCACTGAACTATAAGCATATGTTACCTTATAGCGAGACCACGCTGTTAAGTGTGTGTTGCGTTTGGCAATATTCCACCGCAGCGGAAAAACCGTGGGTAACATGAGTTCACGGCAAATTTCTCCACGCCGCTTGATGACAGGTGTGGTATGCCAGGTATTTTGGCCAATACACTCCTTCGTGCAAATGATCTTCTAAGTACCTGAAGGCCCTTTTGATTTTCGTCCGTCGTAGATAGGTTACAAGAATTGGGGAAAGTGGTATTTAGTCACGGTTTTTTAGGCATCAGAGTGGCAGACATTTTTTGGGGAGTTGTATAGAAGAACACGTGATGGTTGATGGAGGCTAAATGACCGAGATTTCTGTTGATATTTTTGCAAATTATTCGAGACATATCTTTTGAGAATGAGCCGTTGGGGGCTAAGGGGTGCATAGGTGATGATCGTGGGAACTGGTCGACCTGTGTGTTACTGTAGCAATGTTAAAGATTCATCAAGAACCCGTGCAATTCGTCAATATTTAAACACCTTGTCAGGAGAGATATAATTTCTCAATGTATAGCCGAGGAGTCGTGACTCACGATCCCACCGGCTCTGACATGTATATATGCAGGCAAATTTCAAAGATTCTCGCAGCTTTTGTAGATCCACTGTCGTGTGCCATACACTCTTCATTATTGATGATGATTACGGTCATCATTATTGATGATGCTGGCCTTTTACAAGCTATACACAACGTACATCTTTGCTTCCCTAATCTCTAGCAAAGCTTCCAATGCCTTTTATAGAACAATATCGATCACCCTGCACCATCGATACCGACAACAAAATGACGGCACCGCACAGGAGAACAATTGCATTCTTCACTCGTGAAGGTGGTCCGTGTCAAAGTTTATCCGTTTCACAAAACTTCATCCTCAATTTTCCTACATTTTTCTAAGTCCCCATCCGCCATGGAATTTCTCTGTCCTCGCTGTGTTAAAAAGGAAGGATTACCAGTTTTTTTCCCCCAAACCCCCCGGTCCTCCCTGAACTGTGGATATATACCAAAAGTACTACATAAAGGAGGGTGGGGGAGTTTTTTTGCTACGAGCATGTGAAGCCTTTGAATACTTGTTTTCCACTATTTTCGGTATACCATTTAAACGCTGACAATACACGAGGTTTCACAAATCCCTGTTTGCTTTGAAAGTTGCGTATTGAGCATTTCTTTGATGTTCCCTGTGAGAAAAGGAGTATCGAAACGAGATTATGGAACAAAACCCCGAATATATTTTCCCCTCTATTGTGCTTTTCGTACCGAAATAAATTCTGTGTTGTAATGTGAACGCACTGAGGATAAAGTTTAAGTATCTCATCGCGTCTTCTTTATATAGTTTTATTCCCAGAATTTTTTTTTCCCGGGCTAAATTTCCAGACAGACAGACGAAGAAGAGGAAGAACATCCAGAAAGTGGCTTCTGTGATCACTTTCGAGTTTAGAGCGTGAAGAGATTTCTGGTCAAATTCGGGTTGCCCAAGCGCAAAAAATTCAATTGGGGGCTGTTGTGTTTTATGGTGGCCACCGCAAAGCGATACACTTCTTCTCTGGCTTGGGAAATGGAGTAATATTTCAGGCTAACCGAAGCCTCCATGTCTTCATGCTTTACTGCGATACTCTCCCATAAATAAATAAAACAGAATCTAAAATTGTTCCGTACCGTAGAGAAATGTTTTATTGTCCTTTTGTTTTCTCGTAGTGTAACATGTGTATACAAACAGTTCCCAGCTAGAAAAGTGACAGTGTTAGAAACATCTTTACGCACTCCTTAGAAAATTTAGTAGACACTACATTATTTCAACAAGAAGAATTCTTATAGTCACATATGGCACGTTTGAATTCGTCAGATAAACACACACAAATATCTTATGACATAAGATTCACAGAGATCACTGGACACCCGCATGAACAATTATGTACAAAGTTCCTAAAACCTGGATGCCAACGAAATTTCAACATGTACAAATACAACAGGTAATGGACGAAATTAACGTCTCATTATGTCGTCAATAGAAAAACCATTCTTTTTGGGCTGATTGATGGAAGTTTCCACCTTCTCGTCGGTAACGGACATATCGACATCGGAATTACCCGCCGAGGAACCTTCGTCTGCTTCCACGTCAACATCGTCGAGGTCTTCGTCGTCGTCAACACCTGGGACGCATGTCAGGGTCACGTTGCCTTCGCTTCCAACAGAGTGAGTGAGGATGTGACGCCTCAAGTCACAGTTGCGACGGAAGACTTTCTTGCACGAGGTGCACTCGTATGGCTTGACGTCTGTATGGGTCAGAAGATGGGTCTTTAAATTGGAACGCTGGTTGAAGCTTCGCGAGCAGACTGGGCATTTGTGCGGTGATTCCTCCAAGTGAAGAATGCGATGTACAGCCAAAGTACGTGACTGGCAGAAGCCCTTGCCGCAGTCAGTGCACTTAAACGGCTTTTCTTTGGAATGGATGTATCTGTGAACAGAAGACATGCTTGGTCAGTTTGGTACAAAAATGCTATTGGTAACTAAATATAACTTACCGGTGGTCACGGAGGTGATCCTGACGACGGAATGCTTTGCCGCAGATATCGCAGGAATAGGGTCTCTCATCAGTGTGAGTCCTTTCATGGATTAGCAAATTGTAGGATTTGGTGAATTGCCGGTTGCAAAACTTGCAGATGAACTGCTTCTTAGGTCTTGAGGCCCGACCTGGTCCACGGAAAAGTCGAGGATCGTACTGAGTCGGATAAAACGGAGGCACCCCACCGCGAAGCCAGGGTCCCATAAACAAGGGCAAACCGTAAGGCGATTGAAGGGCCTGCAGTCTGATTGCCGTTTGCGCCGCGTCTTCGGGTTTAGCTGACTTGACCGCTTGTGATGCCAGTTGCGCAAAATCAATCCGACTCTGGAGTCCTTGCAGCATGGCAGCGGCTTCGAGCATAGCTTGCGGATTCTGGTGAGGAAACATGGGGGCGTTTGGTAAGCGCTGCGTCGCCGTTTCTTTGGTATCACATTTCTTCACGGAGTAGTCTTGCACCGAGTCCGCCGACTCGACTGACGGACTGCTGGTCCTGTGTGTCCCAGTCAAAGATGATGAGCCTGCGAGTGGCGAAGGTGCCGAGGAAGTCGCGGGTAGGTCGGGAGTTCTCGGCGGGCAGAGGACTGGACGGAAGGCCGAAGGTTCTCGCGAGTTGACTGCCTGCATGGGTAGCGACATGCCCGGTAATGCGAGTCCCATGTGTATGGTTCCATTCATGAAGAAAGGAGGTATCATGTTGGGTAAACCGTTGAAGGATTTCGAAGGCGTTTCCATTACACTTGGTGAAACTCGAGCTGCACTTGTTTCAAAAGTGAACCTGTGGTGTTTGTTTAACTCGGCTGACGTTGGGGTTAGCGGCGGAGTCAACAAGGGGCTACCCACATCATAAAGAGCAGGCAAACCTAACATGAAACAATCGTTTTAGTTTGACCGCCTTTACAGTTACTAAGCTATAATCTCCGTGAGTTCTTCTAAAGTAGAGTGAATAGGAAAATGATGTTACCTGCTCCTTTCGAGATGAAAGATACTGCCGAGTCCACGTTCGGACGTTGCTGTAAAACTCCTCTGTCCATGAGCTAGTGTGGCACAATAAGAGCCGCAGAGTTTTCAAGGAAACTCGGCGGCAAAGATAGATTTTCGAGAGTCAAGTCACGTCGATTGTCACTTGCAGAATTGGCAAGTCTCCAACACGCTTCGTTGAAAACAGAAAATAGAGGAGACTGAGCGAGAGAGAGAGAGGGAGAGCTTCTCGATGTGTGTGGTTGCTGCCACTTGAGCTACCAAACTGAACTGCTATCTTCAGGAGCTGAGGTAGTCATAGAAAAAGCGCTTGGCTGACCAGGAGGAGGTGAGCCCGTTCCTGACGCGCTCATTGGTCGGCTCCCAATCAAAGGGGCTGGCTTATGGAAGCACTTTAGCCACTGGAGCACCAGAGAGAAGCAGCTTTTCTGTATGCTGCTGCCACTGTTGTAGCAGCCCGAGACTGGCGCATACTTAGAAACCGGTTTAGAACACGCTGCCGCTCCCCTACCGTAGCGCCATCTTGGTGGAACAACTCCAGCTGAGACACCATCCCCTCCTCACTCGCTTCACTTGCTATCGGCAACCGGCTTATGCCTTTTACCCAAATCAAATTATCTCGGCTGGGCACTATCAGTTACAGTCTTTTAGAAATTTCACGGAAACTGTGTGACGCCCATTGGCTCAGGTTCAAATCAAAAACACGTATCAAGTTCATACCCAGTTCAGATACAGCTTTATACAGTAATCAAGTTTGCTGTTACCCTTTGAAGCGAGCAACCCAACCAGCTTGTCACAAAGAAACAACGCGCTATATTGCTCTGAAACTTCATTTCCGCAGACAATACGTTTAGCTATAGCCTCGATTGACGGAGCGGTAGGTGACTCAAAGGGTCTACTTTATCTACCGATTACAGTCATATGTGGAAGGCTTTGCATGAAACACTGATAACCAACTCTATGTTTGAGCTTAAAGCGACATCTGCTAGACCCGGAAAGGGAGGAGCATTTTACGATACCGCCACTGCGTAAGTGCTAATTTCTGTGCTAACGGAACCCCATAGCGATTAGGTAAAAAAGGACGTAATTCTTACAAAAATACCGAATTCTGGAAAAATGACAGGAAATGAGGCTATAGAGGCACTTGCTCGTTGTTAGTTCATGGTAAACACTTGATTTTTCTCCACTAGTTAAGCCAGGATAGAGAGTAAATAGCACGCTCTTGTATTTGTTAAAACTATGGACTAAATGGAGCAAACGTAACTTGCAAATTACCACAGTCGCTTTGAATTGAGCAGAAGATGACGCTAACGCTGCACTTGCTGTTTTGAACTTGCAGAAACCCGCTATTTACATAAAAAGAGTTGTATGTTCTTGCAAACAGGAATCCAATACCATATGGGCGGTAAGGGGCCCTTTTCAAAAGGGCCCCGGCTTATTTGAACCCTTTTAGCTACCTATACAATAACACCGTACTGTTGTGGTTGTGTCAATATTGGTTCTTTTTCTTCTCGAAGAAGCATAGGCATCACTCCGGTCGTTTTACTTTCTTCAAGGTAAACTCTCCTTGAGCTGCTGATACTCGTAAACAAGCGTGTTGCTTTGAAGATTCAAACTCGAATTCTGATGGTATAATTGGTAAATCTGCGCGGGAAACATATTATCAGATCTCAACCGGCCCCAGAACCTAACTCGCATGGACACCCAGACCGGTACATTATAGATAGATAGATAGGAAGATAGATAGACATATATATGGATAGATAAGTAGGTAGGTTGGTAGGTAGGTAGATAAACAGATAGATAGACAGATAGATAGACAAATCGATAGATAGATAGATAGTCAAATCGATAGATAGATAGATAGATAGATAGATAGATAGATAGATAGATAGATAGATAGATAGATAGATAGATAGATAGATAGATAGATAGATAGATAGATAGATAGATAGATAGATAGATAGATAGATAGATAGATAGATAGATAGATAGATAGATAAAGTGATGTACTAGGCCCGGTTGGGATCTGAAATATGCGCGCGGGAAGGTGCAGCGAAGATGACAGGAGAGGATCTGCGGCGCTGTTTTATGCTCGCTGTTTGAAAGGTTCAACCGAAATGGAGCTGCCAATCATTTAGGTGTTTCGTAACGCCCACCAAACCAAACCCAAGTGCACGTGCAGCGACATCTCGAAGATTCATTAATACTCGGCTCCAATTAGTGGAAATTAAAATGGAATAAACTAGAAAAGACTCTGACAGCGTGCTCTCGCCTGGGAAGTAAAAATTTTGTGGAAAACGTATTTCAAGTTGACCGAGTCCACTCCAGAAAACTGAGTTACGAGAAAGAATAATGCAAATATAAAAGAACAGAGTAATCCATCTGCTTTTTGAGAATGAAGAAATTTTTGGTGCAAGTCTATAAAGATCTTTGAAAGTCGATCAAGCTTGGTTAGGTTATACACAAAAGCCTTTTTCTTCTTTTTATAGACTGGTAACACAGAGGAGAGGGTCTATCAAGTCAGAGAGTTGCTCATTGTTGACTTGGCGTGTATAAAAGCCGCGGCTTTTTCAGCACCATCGGTTCCAAGCAAATAGCCATTATGGGTCAGCTTCTTTTGTCCGGGTCGGTGGTGTTGATTTCTAGCGCAGGCGGACTGCACTTTCATCACAGAGAGTGGCAACGCTGGAACGAAATAGATAAGTACCTTTTGTGTACCTTCACTTTGCATGCGGGGGAATGCAGAGGGGGCTGCTCACTTGCCGATTTCCATGCTGCTATTATAGATTATTTTTCAGACAACTTGTGCCTGGATATAACAAAGAATAGAGAAACGCATCGTCGTTTCTAGGTTGCGAGCCCTAGTTCCCATAATATTTTTCCATGTCATTGGTTGGGCACGATGATGGGGTGTGGTTGTCAATGCTTTGCCTTGGCTGATTGTGTCTGTTAAAGTGTGGAAAGATGCAGGTATTCAGAAGCCATAAAGGAGCAAAGAAAGGGAACAACGGTTGACGCCGTTTTGATGAAGTGTGGCTTTTGGTCTAGCCAAAGGATCCCGACAGAAAAGTGGGCGTCCAAATACAACCTTGACTATTCTTCCCTTCAAAAACCAGTCGTCATGGTACAATACCTTACCTTTATGTCCCACTTCGCAGTTCCTTTTCACTGTAGGACAACCGCCCTCCGAAGGGGTTCTGGCCGATTTTTGTCCACAAGTCACCAACCACCCCCCCCCCTACCCCAGTTCTCACAGGGATTGACCTTTGACCTCAACAGCTAATTTACGGGTTAAACTTGCAGGGGGGGGTTAACTCCATACTCATGGACGGGCATCAAACGACACTCTCAACAGGGGATGCGTAAACCTATACAGGCCTCTTATTTTTCTGATTTTAAAAGCTCCTAACCCCTTTTGTCTATCCCAAGCCCATAAAGAATTGTCGACCATTGAAGGTTGTGAGAAAAATTTACATTCGATATACTGCCACACCTGTGTCTATGCTGTGTTGGATCGTCCCTTTGCGACGAGCGAGGGGTTCACAAGTCGGAAAATTCTCAAACCACTTCAGCCAAAATCTCATAAGAATCTGAAGGAAAAATTCCGAAAACCTCCCTCTAAATATTCCAAATATCCTTGAAGAATGTTTGAAAATCTCACGAATTCCGAGAAGATCTTCAAATTATTGTACAACTCGCAACAAATTTTCGTGGTCTTGTGAACCCCTGGGTGACGAGGCTCTAATAAAAGATACAGAATGAAGCAGGTCAACAAATAAAATCAACGGAATAAAAAGGAACATTCTCTGCGCCTTGTTTGTTATGGTTTCATTCCATAGCCTTTAAATAATTAGATATACAGTTTTTTTTAAAGAAGATGGAAAACTTCGTTTTTTATTACCTTCTCTACAAAAAAGTAAACAGAGCTATAGTACAGGCAAGAATATGTACACAAGACTTCTTCATCACAGAGAAGCTTCCATGAGACCTCAATCAATATTGCTTTCACGAGATCACTTGCACACAGCAGTTCGTTCAAGGAAGGCCCTCATCGGTACTTTTTTGTCCAGTCTGTTCCAGTAAAAAGGGCACAGTACAGCGCGTTGGTATCAACTTAAACATTCAATTTTGGCTAAACTAACGGCTCAAAATCACCGAGAATTTGAGGTTACATGCCTACTTCTTAGTACAATCGTCCTGTAAATTTGTATTCTTATCCAGCAAAATCTGTTAAAGTTATAAGCAAAACAAATCTTGTAAGAATGTGTCTCTTGTTGTACCCTTCATTGTGGAACAGACTGTACATACGTATATGCGGTTCTAGCGCCTCATAATTTCTTCAATGCTGAAGCCTGAAGGTTTCGATACCGGTCTCGCAACTGGAACTGCTGGACGTACTTCTTCCAGCTGATGATTCAGAGGCAGAGATTTCTCGCGGTCACCGTTGGCTCTGGCTGCGGCTTCGGCAATGGCCATTTCGGATTCCTTCAGCAGAATCGCGGCTGAAGGCGCGGGCACCGGCGATGACGTCACCGTTATTACCGAATCGCACGAGTCGGAATCGTCTGAACTGGGAGAGAAGGGATCCTCTGAAAATTTTGACGAATGCCCCATGTCGCCGAACGATTGAGATCCACCTGGATAAGCGAATAATAATTCTGAAATCAAAAAGTGGCTTGGTTACAAGAAAGGTACTGTATCCAAAAAATTCAGTTGAAGTGAAAGTATCTGGAAGATTATAGTTACCAGGTTCAGGCTCCTTGGAGGATGACGAGGCGTTAACAAAATCTGTCGAGTCGCCTTCGTTTCCGTCACCGACGGCGTGAGTAAGAGCGTGTCGTCGCAGGTCACAGTTCCTGCGGAAAACCTTGCCACACGTGTTACATTCGTACGGTTTGAGGTCGGTATGCGTCAGCAAGTGGGTCTTCAGATTGGACCTCTGGTTGAAACTTCGCGAGCAAACGGGACACTTGTGCGGCGATTCTTCCAAATGGAGGATGCGATGAACAGCCAGAGTACGCGACTGACAGAATCCTTTGCCGCAATCAGCGCATTTGAAGGGCTTTTCTTTGGAGTGAATGTACCTGAAATTGCGCGGACAAAACCAGTATGTAAATACACGCCTCACAGGAAAGGTTGTTTAAAGAAGGACTTTGTTTGTCGCTCGGTTGTTTGCAAAGAATGGAGGATGGAAAGCAAAGTTGATAAAAAGCAGGGAATGAGTCAGAGAGGAGGAAAGATGGCGACGCCCAGCTGCAAACTAGCCTACGGCGCAAATGACATGTGGAAAAAAATCTCTTAGCTCGTGGTTACGGGCAAAACTTTTCAACAGGGCTAGCCTACTTCACTTTCTAGATGTTGGAAAAGATTACTAAGCTCCCCTACGGACGAAATTGAAAATAATTGGATAGACATTTAGGCTATAGCCAGTTACCTCTCGATTCCGAGGAAGGGCAACAATAAACCCTAATTATGGTCGCTGCAAAGGTTTTTTTTATTAAAGAAAGGAGAAAAAACTGAAGACGTTTTGTGTGAATGTACGAATCGCCTGCAGGTTTTTCTCACATCTGGCAACGTAGCCCGAGCAGAAAAAAAGACGCCTTCAAAAGCAAGTCCCTGAGAACTCGAGGAACTGGTTTTCTTCAAGGCATGAGGTTCCCTTGGGCATTAAACGTGATGCTCTCAAGCCACAAAAGCAACAATAATTTTAAATAGCATTGCGTGCAATGAAGCTTCTATTAGCTGCTGACGCCACTGAACCACAGCCAAGCCTTTTTTCTGTTATCTTTTACTTCTTCTTCTCCTCCTTCCCTCTCTTTCTTCTACTCCTGCAAGCAGCATATTTCGTCTAGAGGCTTTACGAAAGCGTGACAACCCTTTTGAAAGAATCGCTTGTCGCACACACAACTTGCACGGCATATGGCGTCTGCATGAAGTAAATAAATGAAACGAGAGGGAGAATTTAAAGGAGAAAAAAAGGAGTTGTTGCATACCTATGGTCTCTCAGGTGGTCTTGACGGCGGAATGCTTTACCACAGATATCACATGAATAAGGTCGTTCGTCCGTATGCGTCCGCTCGTGGATAAGAAGATTGTAAGACTTGGTGAACTGCCGATTGCAAAACTTGCAGATGAACTGCTTCTTGGGCCGTGCCGAACGTCCGGGAGCTACGACTGCCGAACCAGCCGCAGTGGAGCTACCCAGAAGTCGGCGATCGAAGCGTGCTGAAAAGACGGGAGGGAAACTGTCATAGGCAAATGCTGGAGGAGGGTATACAGCAAATGACGGTTTGCTCATGTAAGGAGGAGCACCGGCCATGGAAGCAGAGTCGAGACCGGCTTCTGAGTGACGGCTGCCTGTTGCAGGTGACAGCGATGGGTCTCGAGACTGTCTCTTGTCCCTGGCATGAAAACCTGTTGCGCTAGGAGCCCCCGATGGCAGTTTGGCATAATCAAAATTGCTTTTATTTCCCGGTCTGGTTGACCGCGAGGTCTCGTCTCCATTGCTACTGGGGGCCCCAGACAGAAAGGGAAGAATGCGCAGGGGAACCACAGGGTGGAAAGCAGAGGCTTCACGCAACCCCGCGCTGCCTGGTAACAGGCCTACTGGTGGATAGCCCATGCTAGCATGACTGGCGGTCTGATGCGAATGGCTCATAAAGTTGCCTGTTGACTGCACTGACAGAGCTCCACTCGAATGTGAACCGAAAGCTCCACTTGCTGTCACCCTGCCAAGGGAATCTGCTTTGTCCTCCATGTGGGAAATCTGGTTCTCCTCTTTTCGATACTTTTAAGGGCAAGATGTCCCGACCTTCGATGAATAAAAGGGCTCCTGCAAGAGAGATCATACAAAAAAGGTTACGCGAGTTTCTAAACTGAAGTTGATGGCAAGTTGCAGTGTCCATGTTGGCACGTATGTGTTGCCAGCATGTTAGCATAACTGAAAATCACAAGAAGCTGTGCTTCTCACAGTGATGGCTTTCCACCTGTGGCAAACTGATTTGCTTACTTGATGGATGGCACCTGGAGAGCTGCGATTTGCATAGTGCCCTTAAACTTTTACCAGCAAGAAAGTATACAGAATAACTCGAAGACGGCTTTGGGAGAAGCAAGGACTTTACCTTAGAAGAACACGCCAGCAAGCAGCTGTGAAATCCAATCCCAAATACTGCTTTAATTCTTTTACATACAAATCTAAGGTTCAGTTTCTCATCGCACGGTTACGTGAACAAGTTGAATTTCACAAGTTGGTTGGATTTAACTGAGAATAAGACTAAAAAGATAACATGTATGGTCGGTAGCGTGAATCCGTCCCGACGTAATCCAAGAGACTGGCCTATCAAGCTACCTGTTGCCTCCTGTGCAATGGCAGACCACCCCACCTGGAACGGTGCACCCACCAGTGAATTCCACCCAACCCTCCTCGAGTCTCTCCATTGTGGTCCATATAACGGACTCGGCTATCTCGGTTGCACATGCCACGCAGCATACCAAGCCACGTTCTCATGCCTTGAGGCTTTGCGGTTCTCGCCCCATTCCCCCCCCCCTCCTCTGTCTCCCTTCTTTCCTCTGGTCGAACCCCAGGAGAGGCACAGGTTACAACAGCAGCCGGCCCACATGGCTACCTACTATTCAGAAGTGGTTGGTCAGTATATATCGCTTTTGTCTTCTCTTTTCCCGTCCTTTTCTCTAGTCTCAAAAGAGGGGCGCAGGCTTTAAGCATCTCGCTGGCAACCTTGAAGGGAATGACCGAAACTTTTTGCCTCCCTCGTCATTTTTTTTCCTTTCTGTCTGTCTCTCTCTCTCTTCGCTCAAGTCCCTTTCTTTTCTGTGCCTAAGTGACCGAAACAGCTGACATTGGTATGCGGTCCGACGATTGAAGTGATCCTAAATGAGCTTCTTCTTTTTTTATGGCCGGTCCTGCTTGCCCAGCAACACGCAACTGTTTTAGATTAACAACAGTTAAGTCCTAACGGAGCAGCTTTTCATGTTGAAATTATCAAAGTTGACTCATGAATTCTACTGCCGTTACATATCAATGACATCACGCAGAAACGTCGTTGTTGTATAGAATAACTCTCGTGCATGATTGTTGTAGGCGTAATTGCGTGTTTACTACCAGATAAGAGACAAGAAAGCAAAAGATAAGTTCACTTGGTCACTGGCCTGGACGGTCCTATCGCCCTCCCTACTGCTTGATAAGGTGCAAGTTTGTCACTTACTCACCTTTGCGTGCAACAGATAAGAAAACGCTTGTGGTATATACTTGGTGAGAATTGCCCTCGTGGTGCAGAGTGCGCAAGATAAGGGAAGGGTATTATTTTTCCCTTGTTCAGCTAGACTACAATGGGATTAACTGGAAATGGATGAAAATGCAGCCGCAGGGGGTTTACCTTTAATTGGACCATAATAGAAAATGTAGCAGTCAGACGAGTATCTTAATGAGGGTTCTGTTTTCCGAGGAAATGACGCGCAGCGGGAGCCCGGCATCAAGTCGACAGCTAAAAATGCATTATTCACTCGGTTATTCATCTCTCTGTATATACTGCACACAGGATATTGTGCTTTTAACTCACGTTGCAAGTATTCGAGATTCTTTGAGTACAGGCACTATAAGCATCGTAACTGTCCTTATGCACATTTGATTACGAGGACGGACCCTTTATTTACGAGTTATCTCGTTTCCTTTCTGATATGCCACGACTGTAATTAAGGTACAATGATTTTTAAAAAAAGAACGAAAAACACAACGGGAAAAACATGGGTTATACGGCAGACATAAGAGATGCCGGTACGGCACACGAATGGTTAAGCATTTTTCAGACCCAGCATGTGGTCGGTCCTCTCATTTGGGACCTTACTTTTTCATTGAGTAGTTCAATCTCTCATCTTGCCCAAATTGCAATTTTCGACCTGTTCGTTTTGGGTTGTTTCCTCTGCGTATCAGCCAACTTGATGAATTTTCCACGTGCGCACGTTCCCACGCACACCTCTCTTGTGGTTTCTCTTTGCCTGCTTTACAGCGGACCATATACATACCAGAAAGCTTGTTATGACCACGCTGCATTCACAAATCATCGCACCACCGTTGTTAATTGGTATCATAGCCCCAGAGACAGTGTGTGGGAAGGTTTCAATGAAGAAACTGCGAGCAAATTCCTTGCATAGTTTCAATCAAACTATCACATTATAGACTCGTATGAAAGATCAGAGTCATTTCAATAGTTAATGCCTATAACCTGTAAAACTGCATATGAACTTGTTTGTAACGGGCATCAAGTTGATAAGTGTGTTAGTCGTGAGGGTTATCGTTATACTGATACAGGGGACGGCGGTATGCTCATTTCAGCTTGATTGGTAATGTAAGGTCAATATCACGCTGGGCAAAACTACATGATGTTGTGAATCCTCAGTGGGAGTTATGCTTCTGGATAGCACGCCACTCGGAAATTAATCAACCAACATGGCGGGGTTCTACACACTTGATCATCAACTCGTTGACCATAGCACCAGGCCGCTTTCACTCAGGCAATCTGTCAATAAACCCCAACACTCGCACTAGACAGCTTTCCATCTCCACCTTGTACACCAATGGCTTCACAACGTTACATGTATAAATACATATAATATATATCTTCGCANCTAAACATTACTGTTTGACGTGTTTCTTGTTGAAGTACAACTACAAAGGCAAATTACAAGGGAATCTGGTAGCCAGTGAATTCAGTATGCTAGAAAGGGGCCTGGTTGTACGTGGGCCAAGGGTGCGGATCAGGCGCCTGAGCAACTGCCCTTAAGTACGCATTGAAGGGTACTGCACGAACCCCATTGATTTGAGTCAGGCTCCCTGAATACCCTTAGGTGGGCCAATTTCAGGCATTTCAGGTAACCTGAAAATTCCATACTGAACCCAGGCTACCGAGGGGGCCGTTCAGGGCACTGACTCGTGGCTTAATTTTTCACTGGGGCTAGATACTACATACTATTTATAAGTACATATGCAAGTTTGTATGCATAATAACTGCTGCAATGCAATCTGATCCATTACGTTCCAATTGCAACTACCTATTTTAAGATTGAAAAGAAAACCGATTCCGAAATGTTGGAGTTATTCAACCTGCCGCCCAATCTTCCAAACGGGAGAGGCTTGTTCCTTCTGATGCCAATTAAGCGGTAGGAAAAGACACATTGGCTCTGGGTTCGTTTAATAACTCGTGGTGGCTAGTGGCCATGAATTCCTGGCATTCCATTCATTACATTTCGCATTGCTGGCGCTGTGGCCTCGAATATGAGTTACGGATGACCAAGCGCACGATTCTTTTACAGGCATTCCATCGGGAATCAGGTTTTGATTCACGTCGTCGGTATGTCCTTTCAGCTTTTTTTTCTATACCTCCGCTGTCGTGTCTGTCAGCATTGTTTTCCAACTCTATATAACGATTTAGCAGTAGACCGATCATCACTAACCAATCATCTAATCAACATGTTAAACTAATATACTAACAACATAGACATCAGTTACTAGTAAATAGTATAATTATCTTTTTATATTTGTTATGAATCAAATTTTATCAACCTAATTAACGAAGCTAGTTAATTACAATAAAAATTGGGAGTAAGTCTTGACTAGAGCAACCAAAAAGGGTTTTTGCTGGAGACAAGTTGATTGCTTATTGCTCCTACACTTTCAAAGATATAGCTACTTAAAAAATCTACGATGTAGGCCTGCTAGTACTTAACTTACCCTTCAATCAGGTTGAAAGTTTAGCCAAAATAAAATCCTAAAGTTTAGAAGTAACGTCATTCGGGACCCTTTCTAGACTGTTACCATATAAAAGGGGTCAAACAAGGTCAAAGCAAAAAGCTGCGCATCGTAGGAAAAGGGGGGACTTGAAACCATTAGTCTTGAAGTGACCAAAGGGCGAATTCCGTGGGGATGGCTTTAATACACTCCCGCACGGTGTTTAGTGTCATTCCTCCCACGTAATGCGGCGTGCGGCGTGGCATCGTGGAATGCGCTGATTGGAATGCACTGACGCGCATACCACGCCACTTTTTATTCTTTTCATATATTTTTTTTTCGATTATTGTATAGTTTTTTTTGTTGGTGTTGTTATTGTTGTTGCTTTCTTTGGGAAATGAAAATCTGTTGTATCTTATCTGCGATGTCGGTTCCTTATTGCATTTCAGAGAAAGGGAGAGCGGCTTATTTTGTTTAATTTTTTTTCTGGGGGAATGTTTTAGAACAACTCGAGAACAACAAAATATCCGTCTGTCTATGGTCATCTTTTTTTCCCCTCCTCCATTCCTGTTGGGATGTCTGTGATGACTGAGATACAAACGATAGAATCTTCCTCGTATAAAAAGGTAAATGTTCCCAACACGTGCTGTTTTTCTACAGATCTTGTGTGGATCGAACAATTGGATTCAAAAGTAAATTTACCTTCAAATTAGATTTTGAATAACAACAATAATAATACACTGTTGAATATGTTATAAAATAAAACATTTTAGTTTCTCAAGACATTCCTCTCTATCGAGAGAAAGAAAGGGG